>SDVV010006497.1:0-18414 GCA_016164225.1 Gammarus roeselii
ACACTGCCTAAGGGAGTACCGACATTCATTTGACGACGTTAGTCCGACACTGCCTAAGGGAGTACCGACATTCATTTGACGACGTTAGTCCTACACTGCCTAAGGGAGTACCGACATTCATTTGACGACGTTAGTCCTACACTGCCTAAGGAAGTACCGACATTCATTTAACGACGTTAGTCCGACACTGCCTAAGGGAGTACCGACAAGGACGACAAGCTCTGTTCGTAGTGCACCTGCACCAATTTTATCTGCACTACCATCCATAATAACAGTTCTTGAACAAGGGTCAAATTTTTCTTACAAGAGGAACCTACTCAGCTGTTGCTCTCTACCTTCGTAGTTGGACTCAGTGCTATCCTCCGCGAGCAATGAATAATAGGTTGAAAGAAGTTGTACGACAAATCAGGAAATAAACAATGCCGAATAAATTCACCAGAGATAGCTTAACATATCCAGAAAAAATGACCGAATGAATATAAATAAATATTCATCACAACTTCTTAATGGTACTATTTTTAAATAAGAAACAGGGCAATCTATTTGACTTGATGGCTCATTATTATAGTATAAAGGGACTGTGACAAACAAAATTGATAATGAATACATTGTATGGCTTTTCGCAGTATTGCTATTAAGATCTTAATCAGCTAGCCAGCAATTGAGCTGACAAACGTAAAACGTGTATCTATTGCCTACACAGCAGGGCAACAGGAACCAAGTTTTCGAATGATGAGACCCAAATTGCCAAACTACAGCACATCACCAACCTGATGGAGAGGCAGATAGAGGAAATCAACCAACAACCCCCCGGACGATCGGGTGGAATCTTGCTAGGCTTCTGGAGAGCGGCAATGATCAGATCGCCGGCACGCTAGTTCCACAGTTTTAAAAATCTGCTATTTCTCCACGAGCCAATACACAGCCTAGACCTGATCACGACAACCGTCTACGAAACAATGCACCTCCTTCTTCTCTAGACTCAAACTCCAATAACCCCAACACAGGTCACACCCTATTTACCCCCACCAAGTTCTCTAACAGGCTAGCACACGTTCTTCACTGAACAATAATACCCGAGTCCTATACATTACCCTTCGCCTCCTTCTTCGTCCCATAACATACGGGAGGTACACTAACGCAGAGCTTAATATTTCAACGAGCTATGGTAGCTCAATTGGACACACCAGGGCTACCCGTAGACCGACTAGGGTGGGAAAAGGTTTAAATACGCACCCTAGAAACAAAGGCGTAGGCAGTATGAGTATCATACGCGACAACAACAATTAAGTTAGCAACACAGGTGCCCACACATGCAGCTGGATACCATATGTACTTTGGAGACGTGGGTACATAAAAAAATCCATACAGGAGTGGTAGAGAATATATCTACAAATGACCAGCGTCAACCATCGGACAATGTATACACAGTCGCATGTTAATATGGCATCTACACACATACACCTGATTTCCATTTCGGGGAAGGCAGGAAAGCTTCAGTCATTTATTCAATTGATATCGAGATCTTTCTGCACCAGCAGTATTCTGTCCGATGTTTCTTCTATACGGGATAGTTCGCATCGCTCCCAGCTACATAAGGGCTCCATGAACGGATCATTAGGGCTTCCAATTAATTTCTGAATGTTGTGTGCACTTTCCCTTATTTGTACTTCTAGGTTGTCAGCAAATACTAAACTAGAATAGCACGCAAATGCTAGAATAGAACACAAATACTAGAATAGCACACAAATACTAGAATAGCACACAAATACTAGAATAGCACACAAATACTAGAATAGCACACAAATACTAGAATAGCACACAAATACTAGAATAGCACACAAATACTAGAATAGCACACAAATACTAGAATAGCACACACATACTAGAATAGCACACAAATACTAGAATAGCACACAAATACTAGAATAGCACACAAATACTAGAATAGCACACAAATACTAGAATAGCACACAAATACTAGAATAGCACACAAATACTAGAAAAGCACACAAATACTAGAATAGCACACAAACACTAGATTGGCACACGTTTTTCTTGGGTCACCAACAAGACTCTAGAATATGTCATTGTATGCTACTTGCAGTCCGCTCACAGAAACCCTCGTAAGTTTACGCCACGAGTTACTGTTGATATGATAATAGTACGTTCTAAAAACCTGTGGATGAACATTGGTGGTGCAAAAGTAGATTTTATTCAGGTGATTGCCAGCCACATCAAATTCCCGTTCATGTTTATACGCTATTAAAGTTCTCAAGTGAGGAAATATGTCCACAACATTCAGCAGGTCCCGTGGAGTACATTAGTCCTGATCTGCAGCCTCTGGCTGCATTGTTCCACTCGCATACACAATGATATACTTCTATTGTACTCCTCCAGCTGCGCGGCCTCAGTCTCGCATACATTATGCATCATCTGAAGAGCAATGACATTTGAAGCCAGTAGGACCATGTCGTCGGCAAAACTAATTAAGTTAACACAGCAGCGGTCAATGTGACACCCAACACGGCTAAGTAGACCTCCTGTTTATCCCTTTAGTTGTTAGAAACCGGGTTGTTATTTGAGCTTCTCCAATGGATGGCGCGTCCTTGCTGTTTGTACCAATACTATACTAGCTTTCTAAAGTGAATTAACGACCCCCTTCCTGTAAGATTTTTGAACAGTGTCTTATTTTGCATCCATAAAACACGTTGACCTTCTACTGACACAGTAATAGATCGTTTGCATTAACGTAAAGAGAGCCATTTCAGTCCCATGCATGATGAAGCTTGAACCCGAATTGGTTGTGTTGTTCTCGGACAGTCGCCAAGTCTGTTCTGAATACCTTTCTCTAGTAGCTTTGTTGCAGCAGTTGCATTGATATTGGTCTGTAGGTACTTTTATCGGTCGCTCATTTTGCCGTCGATTGTGTGATAAGTTTCAGAACAATATCCTTTAGTAATTTCGGGAACTAATTAAATTTTAGATAGCTAGTGAAGAAAAATAGCCATGACATGAGAAAGTTGAGCAAGACCATACTCACATACTTCAGTTTGTACAACATGCTCCCCTACAACTTCACCTTCTTTTCTCTGGCGAGGTCTCAAGTGTCAACCTATAAACATCATCATTAGCATTTTCTAGATTGAGTGTCTCATTAACAGAAAACGAGTCAGTGTCTTTGTTTACACTGTTTATTTATACCATCGGAATGGTCGCACCACATATCAGTAATATTTCCATTCCCTGGTACAATCTTCGCGCATCGAGAAACAGAGTAATCGTTTGGGTTTTTAATTTTTCATCTCTCTCCAGAAATCAATCAACTGCCCACTGATTGCGTCAAGCCAGCTGCCCGCAAATCGTCCTCGTGTTTCTTACAATACCGTACTGCGTACATGCAGGCATTGTTCAGTAAATTGTTCCCTGTGTGTAGGAAGCTTGCGCGGTTTTGTTAGCATCTCGCCCTAGCACATAAGCGGTTTTGCTAGCCTCCTGTAAGTCAGCAACATGCCTATTCAAATTCGGTGTCCCGTGTCGTCCGCGTGGTGTTCGCATTCCAACCCGTTCCTTGACAGTCATGAGAGCTGCATCATGTATACACCTATCCAGATCCAGTAATTTATCTCTGTTTGCTACCGCATGTACCCGCTGCACCTCTGATGGTAGGGTACTCAACTGATATTAAGTATTGAACATAAAATAATAATCTTTGCCATGTCATTGAGTGACGGCATCCCCATGGATCTCGGCATGAAGCGGCTAGTGATCTGACAGAGGAGGCCAGTAGTCCCCTATACAAACACCTGCGTAACATAGTCGACTATTGCCGGGGTAAGGGCTACGTGATCGAGGGTAAGGGCTACGTGATCGAGGGTAGGGGTTACGTGATCGAGCCGTTTTACTACTCTCCCGTTATGGGCAACAGGGGTACGTGTAACCAGGGCCAACAGTGTAACATCTTGTCATTATCTGACAGGAGTGCCAGCTACGGCCAACAGTGTAACATCTTGTCATTATCTGACAGGAGTGCCAGCTACGGCCAACAGTGTAACATCTTGTCATTATCTGACAGGAGTGCCAGGTATTCAATAAATGCTCTGGTGCCTGGAGGCAACTAAAATACCCATAACTCAAACATGATCATGAATTGATTCTCTGAGCATCGCCTCACACTTTCCATTGTGCACCGTAACCAATCCACATTATGTTGAGCTGCATAAGGTAAAGACACATCGACAAGTAAAATATATATCACTTTTACTTACAAGATAATCCCGATGAAAAGGAGAGACAAATGTGTAGGTAGCAAGATGACGTACAATAAATAAGCGTCAGTGACGAATGGTTTTGAATGGATGAGTGATGTGCTTCCCCGCCCTTGGCGTCGCCTTGAGAAACGGGATGATCGTGAGCGGGGATGCCCTGTCACTATGACGTGGCAGGGGAAAAACAGTTTTACTGTCGGACCCTTCTGCTGACAATGACTTCGGACCGCACCCTTGACCCAGTGTGTGTTGTGGGGTCTCTCGCCGGCTTAGGTTTGTTTGAATGTTCGTGTACGAGAGGAATGTGAGGAGAACTTTGCCGTCGGTCACCCCCCTTCATTGGGGATTCGGCCTAGTGTATGGGTCTGTATCTGTAACTTCCAGGTACCTGACTCTGAAGGCAGTAAACATGTCGGGAAGATTGAGCATCTCCATTATGTAGCTGCCACCTCCTGTCAGCCTTCTTATCTCACTCGATTTATGTTCCCGTGGATGGACATTTAAATGCTGTTTCTTTGTATAGGAAAGATGCCTTCAGATGCCATTCGACCAGTTTCAACTAGGTGTTTTGTTCGCTTTTTCCTTGTCAACCTTCTGATGTTTTCAGTTTTCCAGGTCATTTCCTTGATCATTACCATTATCACCAGACACTCCATCTTGTTGAGTAAGTAGTTTGGGTAGGCGGTTTGACCTACGTTTCCTGCTTATCAGCTGCTTTTGTGGAGTGATGCTCCTTAATTGTTCCGGTTCTTTTGCTAAATTCCATGTCTACTCCCAGCAACCAGAAGGCTACATCGTTGGGTAGAAGATTTGGCTTTGTTGAGTTTAGGGGTTTGGGTTGTAAGATTCAGTGGCAGGAGGTTGTGAGGAGACAGTTACCGTTTTGTGGAGGATAGCTTTGGTCGCGATGAACGTAGTGCTGACTGATGATGATGTCAAGCCTGTTATGTTAACAGCACTTTCTTGATGCTTCTGCGTCGTCTTTTATTCACAGACTATAATTGCATCCTATAAACAGTGAACTCTACTTATTCAATACGAGTCAAGATTTCCTTTATGGCATTAATTTCCTTTCGAATTTACGAGATTGCTGCTACTTTGGTTTGCTCTTTTTGTCTACCTCATCTCATCTCGTGTAACTCCTTGCTTACCGAGTCCCTCAATTCTGTTCATGCGTTTTATATTGTGTGGCAGTCTAAGCCCTTCTTGCTGATCAATTTGCTTACATCACCTTCTTGAATAGTTCTACTCTCGTCAGATACTGATAAAAAAGTCGGCAGTTTAGAGAGGCTGCAGGTTTGCGTCACCTCAATCTTATCCATAATGGTACTGGGCGTCCATGGGTTCCCATCGATTGTATCGACATCACCTGATTTGCACATAAGCAGTTAACTTTTGTGCCTGCAGCGTTCCAAACTGGAGGTTGTAAAAATTGCGGTCACGATAAGCAGCTAGAATAAAAAAGTGAGAAGTGGTCACCTTATTGTAGGTTTCATTGTATGCACATAAATATAAAAAGAACGGAAAACATGATCTATTTTTTTTATGGGTAATGTAAGGCATACAATACTTATTATGTTGTATTCAGTTGCATCTGAAGTGATACGAGGCAATATTGTGTCCTGAAAACACAATTAGGTTGCGTCGTCTGGGTCTATATTGGCCCGACTCACACAGCAGCAAGGCCTGAGTCGGGCGGTAGGCAAGGCCTACCGCTCGACTCCCACAGCAGCACACCACTTGCAGGGTAGAGCAGAGGGGTTGGTTGTTTGAGCCTCTTCCAAAGACAGAATTGTGACTAAGATTAGAGAGTTTACAACAACGCTCAAACCATAAAAATGTTTGTAATTTCTTTGCTTTTAGGATTGAAGTATTTTGGAAAATGTTATGTGAACACATCTTCAAACCTAAGCAGTGCCACACAAAGCTAGGAAAAAATCTAACAACTAAAATCTAAATCCTCATTTTAAAAGCGCAATAGACTACACAAATTTAATTGATATGCACAATAGGATAAAGGCATCAAAATGTATTTGAAATACAGAGAAAATACAATACAGCACATCTCTGCTATTGTTAGACAGACTGAATTATTTCCATACATTTGGGAGAATGCTGTACAAAACTTCCTATAGAAAGCGAACAAAATAAAGGGAAAATGAGTCTAGTAACTGTACTGTTTTCAGCAGTGCTCATAACTGCAGTTTGGGAACCCAACGCCTTCTCCCCAATTGAGTAACCCCTGCTTTGTGATCTGC
This sequence comes from Gammarus roeselii, assembly GCA_016164225.1. NCBI lineage: Eukaryota > Metazoa > Arthropoda > Malacostraca > Amphipoda > Gammaridae > Gammarus > Gammarus roeselii. Next base: position 6,527 of record SDVV010006497.1, read on the forward strand.
AGGCTAAAAAACATCACAGAATCAACCGGTAGTCTTCTACTGGGAAGAGACATTGCTGTTCAAATGTTGTCTTCATCGGAAGTGGCAGCTCAAGACTTGACACACAACCTCGAATGAAATCTTCACGCTAACCGGGGTAGATATGGTGCTTCAGTTTGCATTCCATAGGGTAATCAAGATATGTTGAATAAAGATGGCACCTTAGTTTCTCTTTAGGGAGATGAACCCTAGAATAACCAGTACATTTGCCCCGCTGGTAAAAAATAGGCACCCTGCAAATAGAATTACCCAGAAAGAAGCAGTCATAAATCACACGTAAATCGATCTGCGCACAACGTGTCACGCCTGGTAGCTCCTTCACTGCGCTTTGTCTTGCCTCGGATCACTACCTGACTCCAAAGGGAGTTAACCCGTTTGCCTAAGCATCCCACAGACTCTTAGGCCTGTACTATTGTGAGCTGTGTAGCTAAAATTGGGCACACACGAACAGCTAAGTTTCTGTTGTGAATATCACAGGCTCTAGCGAAACAAATATACCCCTCCCACATAAGCCAACTACTCCGTTATTAATTAAATATTTGAAATCAAATACAAAATAATATCTGACAGAAAAAGTTATTGCAACAAATAATCTTATCTTAATCGAGACTTATACACTCCCGTGAACTCTCATCCACGTACAAATAGATGAGATTGCACTGGAACGTACATAAATTATTCCTAACGATACGAAATTTTCTCGGTAACCGTGGTGGTTATGAAGGTGCAGTTGCATACTTTTTAGGGTAGTCAATCATAAGACATAAGGAATAGAGATGACGATTAAGATGGCGTCCTTGAATCCAAAAAAATCGTGACCTAGAATAGCCCGTTCGTTTACCCCGTGAGTAGGAACTATTTAACCTGGAATTCAAGCATAATTAAATACATATTCAACAGGTCACAACTTCAGCTTTTCGATTTCACCCGCATATAACGTTGCTGAACCTGTAATTTTTTGATGCAGCTTGATCAGTATCCTCAACAGCATCATCTAATGCTCTTGTTTTTTCTTCAACGCGCCATCAATTGTAGCCTCTTCGCTTATGTCCTCTTCTAACTTTCGTTTAACTTCGTTCTCTCGCCTTTCGTTTCCCAAAATTTCTTGTTGCTTCTGCTTTTTCTTTGCTTTCACCTCTGTCTCTTCTTTTAGATCAGGACGGTAATAGTGCTCAGCAACTCTTGCTACCGACGCCAATTTATTACTAATGGGGATATCTCGAGTGTATGCAGAACTCTGTCTGCTTAGCTGTATGTTCAGTGGGACACTACCCATGAGAAAAAAAATTACATCAAAGGATTATCTGGGTGTGTGAAAATTAGAACTTAGAATAAACCTTTCCGCAAACATTTAACACTTTGACATACCAAAAATAAAGTATAGGGACTTTAAGTTACTTGAAGGAACACTTTCAATAAAAAAAGGGCAGTGAGGGATCACCCTCAATCAAGGAACTTTAAAGGGGGAAAGGGAGCTTGCAGCATACTGTACGTCCAGCTGCGAGCAGCGCATGCTTTGTGTGCAGCTTCCCTCATAATACCCGCCTGAGAGTGCATTAACATGGTATTCCGAAGTCCACAAAACAATGTTATCTTACCTTGACGGTCGTAACGGAGCTTATAATTTCGCTTGCAAAGGATTTTCAAAGCGTGGGCAGAACTGCTTCTATGACTCCGATGTTCCTTGTATGAGATCACAGCTCCGACTGGTCCGCTGCTTCTGACCTGACCTTTTATCTCAAGCACCCAACATATAGAAATCCTACTCCATGTGTCTTGGTACCAACCGCAGGTAACTACTGGATGTTCAACGAGCCTGTAGTCCCAAAGCACCCAACATATAGGAATCCTACTCCATTTGTCTTGGTCCCAACCACAGGTAGCAGTGCTGCCAATGAGAAGCGTTTCGCCTTTCCTTACAGAAGAAATCACATTTTGAGCTATTTCAAAACAAATATAATATAAAACATGATCAATGTTTAATTAAAATTGGAACAACAGCAATATCCAATGTTTTGTTTCGTCAGCAGATATTAGAAAATACATAGCAAATTGAATATCAAATCTTGAAACCAATATAAATGTAGGTATTTATACCTTTAGGCGTTTTTATGTAGACCTTACGTAAAATAGCTGTTTTGAATCACAATATGATTGTAAAAATGTATTGCCGGTAACGAAATTAAAAGCGGCTTTGTGCGTCATTCACAATACGACACTACGCTAAACAAATTCGACAACAAATTCTTGACTTATGTATGATAAATTCTGTTGTCAACATAATTTTTCTTGGAGTCGGTATTTAACTTTATTAATCGATCAAAACCCCAGAAGAAGTTGATTTCAATGAAACACAGACTAATGCAATGTTCACTCAGGTAAAAAGAGCAATGAATACGTTGATAATTTTGCTCCCCTTGCATCAGCGTAATATGTCGTTGGGTTATGATTTGGAGCGCGGTGATCCTGCGCGCATCAACTGGACTTGACTCGTCAACCAACAATATTTTTAGTGACTACGAACGATGAACCGCACGGCCCAGCTATTGTTGAGTGAAATAATTACGTAGTGGGTGCATCATGTTTAGTTCATCAATGTAGGTGTCTGATTAGATAGGCATCAGTTCGAAATGTAGTCAATTATAATGGTTATATCCGCTCTAGAAGAAACCTGGTCATGGTGGAAGGCGCTTCTCCTTCGCTAGATTCAGCTGAATGGGAAAACTGTATGGCTGCGCCCTGCGGTTGAAGTCGGAATCACGAATCTTCTCTATCAAGTCGCAAACTGTTGTCTCATCCCACGAATCATCTCTGGCAAGTCGCAAACTGCTGTCTCATCACGCGAATCTTCTCTTGCAAGTCGCAAACTGCTGTCTCAGCACCCGAATCTTCTCTTGCAAGTCGCAAACTGCTGTCTCATCACACGAATCTTCTCTTGCAAGTCGCAAACTGCTGTCTCATCACACAAATCTTCTCTTGCAAGTCGCAAACTGCTGTCTCATCACACGAATCTTCTCTTGCAAGTCGCAAACTGCTGTCTCATCACACGAAACTTCTCTAGCAAGTCGCAAACTGCTGTCTCATCACGCGAATCTTCTCTTGCAAGTCGCAAACTGCTGTCTCATCCCACGAATCTTCTCTTGCAAGTCGCAAACTGCTGTCTCATCACACGAATCTTCTCTTGCAAGTCGCAAACTGCTGTCTCATCACACAAATCTTCTCTAGCAAGTCGCAAACTGCTGTCTCATCACATGAATCTTCTCTAGCAAGTCGCAAACTGCTGTCTCATCACACGAATCTTCTCTAGCGAGTCACAAACTGCTGTCTCATCACACCCTTTCTAGTCTCTCACATTCTCATCCCTGGTTCTATTCATACGTCTTCTCATGAAATGCACGATGCCGGAACAATAACTTTATCTTTGCTTCTATAGCGAAAGAACTGCATCGCCTCTAACTCTTCAGTATCCTCAACGCCAAGCACCCCGTATTCATTCATTATTAAACTTAACCCTGTTTAATACTCTTTTTCCTACAACTCTCTAACATTATTTCGGCTGACAGTGATACTACTCGTTTAGCGGTACTTAGCTGCTAAGGTATTTAAGTTGATTATTTTTTCAGTACGATTTATTATGCGCATAGACCATGATTATTCTAGTTTATGAGACCGATCTTGGTTCCCACTTTGTTGCAGTTGTAGCATGTACTAATTTGGATCAACGTGATTAATAGGAATTATGCAGGTAGCTACAATGTTTTATGGCTGTCATTTGAGGAGCAGCCATAAAGGGTAAATGATAAATCAATGAGTTGAATACCTTTACTGAATTAGGAATGAATTATTTAGCACTAAATGAAAGGTGGACAAAGAAAATGTTATGACCTTAGTCCAGCATCAGGCAGTGTAGAATCCCGGTCTTCCTGGTCCACCAGCTGTGGTTGGATGGCGTTGGCTCAAGTTCGCCAGCTGCATGTCGTCAGCTGGAGCCTCGAACTCTCGTGTCAGGCTGTGACGCGCTCTGTCCGGTCTTGTGGCCTCGCAAGGCCCCCTCTCGATACGCTGATATCAAGTCGCAAAATCTCCTCGGGACCGGTCTTGAATTTCTTGCTCATTTTTGGCCACTGAGGAGTTTCCTACTTCCCGGCGACGGAGCTGGGAACATTTCATTTAGATGTTAATATTTATATACACTGGTGGACGAGCGCTAATGTTTGCAACATCCACGAGGGCTTTCGTTCATTTGCTGTCTATATACTTTGAGTAAAAGGAAGGTTCCATTATTTAGGGTGAGGGACAGAGATCAGCCCTAATCTCGGAACAATCATTTATATATCTAAATTGATCTTTTGACCTGGAAAAGTATCAAGTTGGGATGAACATCCAAGTCACAAATTGAGTTTATGCAAGTTGTTAACCTAATATAATTATGTGGGAATTATTTATTGATTAAAATTTTCAGTTTCATTATCATAAATAATTCATTCAAGTATATCTTAATGTGACAGTACTGACAATCAGGGGAATCATGACCAATCTCCTTAAATCGATAATCCCCACCGGACACTCGCAGAGGCGCTGCAGATCCCTGAATGAACGCCGCAACGCAACACCAAATATCTGACTCATACCTTATACCTAATTCAAAAGCTGCAATAAGTAAAATATGTTACCTATTTTAGATCAATTCGGAAATGAGAAGACCTCATGTTATGGTCAGCGAAAACATCAACTTGGTTGACAAACTTCTTACATGCATCAAAATGTTAGTAGAATTGTACCCAAGTAATTTCTTTAGCAATTTGTCGCTGTTCCGCAGCCTAGGGATCACTCATATATACACTACTCACATGCAGCGCCAGAAGGAGCGCGGCGGAAACTGTGATCGAAAGATCTTTTTATATTGCTAATACATTATGAATTACATTTTGTAAAATATTGATCTTTGGAACTATGCGCTTTCGCCACGTGGTAGTTAGTCATTTTCTATGTGATGGTGGACCTAGATGCCCAAGAGGATATTGTGACTCCAGCCATTCTTGAGACTTGGACCTCCCAGGCCTAGCCCACATGAGGCAGAACCCGAACCCCTTTCAATAATTATCATGTTGATATGCTAGGATAAGATTGTTCGTTAGCTTCACACTTCACATGGTAACTTGTCACTTTCTTTAATAAAGATAAATTATTTTTAAAATTAACTTGCGCATAAGTGTGTTAGATTTTCCTCGGCTCTTCTGGAAATGATAGATTCGACTGAGTGTTGCACTCTAATTCTATTTGTGTACACTTGTAGCGGTCAATCGCCCCGCTATTGTCTCTACTATAGCTGCCCTACTATAATTACTGTACATGTTTTCCTCTACTACAAATGTTCTACTAGCGCCCCACTACTGTAATAACTACACCTTATTTAATTCTTGACGTCACGTGTTACGCAAATATTTCATAAGTCATTCCCATTATAGTTCACGTACATGCTAAATTATGCTCATTAGGCTCAGTATATTTATGTCCATATGTGCTCATCGAGCAACCTCATGGTATGCATTCCGAGGTTCTCACACCCGTTACTCTTGTGTATCATGCCATAGGACATCTGCTGGCAAGCGGTCATAAAATATGGTTGTTAGGCCCAACGTGTATCTCACCATATCCCTTAGGGATCCTCAGAATGAGATCTCGTCCTTGTCCCAGTATAACTACCAATTATCCGAAAACGATAAACATCTACAGCGTCCATCTCTGACGTCTCGTCTGCACAGACCTCTCGATGCCGGTTCATTTTTCATTATTCAGAACCAATCGCCAAAATACGCAAATAACAACAACCGGCACATCCCTTCAGTCCTGCCGGCCATGCCATGCCAGTCTATTTTTTGCCACGTATCCAGTATCGTTCTTTCAACCAAGCATCATTTTCTTAATCAAAATCACTCATACGTATACGCATTATTAAAAATTATCAATTCCCTTACCTAAATTCAAAACAATATCAGTGTAATATTTTTTACGTCAAATCATTACTTTTTCAAGTACTTAATTCCGAATAATCACGTGTTATTTACTGTGTATAGTTGCTACAACGTTCACTTATAGCCGGCTATACTTTCTTTCACTTTAACTCTCTCGCTCAGCTGTACTTTACTCAACTCGTAGCTCAGCTGTTAGAACCAGAGCTTGCATAGAAGTGTTAAATTAACAAGCGAGCTATGTTATAATCACAAGGAGTCACAAGGAACTAGAGATCCAAAGAGGCAATCTCTGCCCATTCTTCAATTTGCATTGAAATGAACCTTCCGGAGTCCCCCCAGGGGGGACTCCAGTGTGTAACTCTCTCCAGTCACACAGACCCCAAAAAGGCCCTTGGTTCTATAACCATTGTGGGACCTCATCTCTCCCTCCCCACCCTGATGTTGAACGGGTGGGGAGCAGTTTAGCGGGAGGCCTTTGAATAGGCTGTCCCTGCCCAACCAGAGACTGGTATATTAGGGCAGGGCTCTCTCCTGTCACACTGCGCTGGCGCTTGGTTCACTGTATCGTGGAGCGATACAGCTTAGCTTCTCTCACCACCACGGGCAGGTGGCCAGCTACTCTCGGGTCAGTCTATTACCAGACCCATTCTGTCCTATGTGTTGTGTGGAGCTGGTGTGGTGGTCGTTGCTATGGATGCTGACTTTTCTGTGGTAGCACAGGGGATTCCCCGTTTGACCCACGTGTGCTGTACGAGGGTTGCGTTTCCCTTAGTCATTGCTTCCAAGGCAGTTTCCACCATCTCCGTAGCCGGGTTTGAGATACCAGTGGGGCGTTGGGGGCTGCTACACAGTGCAGATCCCGCTAGCTGCCTTTGCTACTATCACTGATAGTCGAGTTCAGGGAGGATCCGGTTTAGCCTACGCTTGAAAGTCTCCACTGATTTGCTCGCTATCACTGCCGGCGGAAGTCTATTCCAGACGTTGATGATTTTGTAGGTCATCAGGTCACCGCAGGGTCGGGTGTTGAATCTCTTTGGTTGGAGTTTCAACCCGTGATTCCTGGTGGGATGGTCATTTAGCGTGAAGAAGTTTCTGTACTCTACGTTATTGAAGCCTTTAAGGATTTTAAAGGTTTGAATTAGCTGTCCTCGAAGCCTACGCTTTTCGAGGGTGAAGAATAAGTTTGATGTTTTTAGAAACTTCAACAGACTTTTATGTTAATATTCATTTTTTTCACCTAATTATTGTTAGAACATGCCATATCATATTATATCGCTTGTAAGCACTCATTCCTGTATGTAGCATTTAGCTCCCATTTCCGTACGTCTGTATGTGCGTATGTCTAACCATTGCCGCTCGCTGCGGTCGTCTACTCATGCACAGCCTAGCTAGCTATCTCGCACAGTCAGTCTCTCACCAGCTACGGACCAGGCAATGTGCCAACGGCCGTACAGGGGTCGCCCCATACTCATAGAGCACCCCAGAACCCTTAGTCCTTCACACCATCACTGATGTGAAGCACGCAATCCTCTACCGCTACAAACTCAACCGTGTCCACGACCATCCGTATCCGGAGTGACTTATCCCATCAACTCTGCATCACTCACCACTCCCGAGTCGTCTCGGGAGTGGTGAGTACGACTGCTCACCTCGAAGCACCTCGCAATTTAGCGCTCATCACATCTACCAACAATTATCAGTCCTCCGCCACATCTCAACCGCGCAGTCTCGCCAACCTATCGTCACCGCTGCACATCATATTCCGTACGCCAAGTGGGCTTCGAGCAACGCGCCACTTCGCTCACCGCAACCCAGCGTCCCACCAACCACGTGTGCCCTTAGTTTCGCACTAACCTCAAAAGAATTCCCTACGCTCATCGCTCCAACCACCAGCCACCGCTTGGTTGTCATAGTCTACAACTACCACACAGCTCTGGTCATCGTCACTATTAGGAGCTGTACGTCGGATTCATCAGATTCGGTGCGCCAACCGAGTCGTCGAGTAAACTGAGCCCTTCAGTGTAGCAAAACAAACCCGACATTCGTTCATCACACCATCGTTGCCTATGTCATCAGCCCCATCCATGTCACCTTGTTTATGTTTCAATTCGTTTTAGTGACCCGCGCATCGTGTCGGTTGTTCTGTTATTAATGTTGTGTTGCGATTTTGTGAAGCACAGTGTTCAACTAACCGCCGATCCATTCCACCTTGCCTCTCTTGTCCTCTAAAAGCTTAACGCTCAGTGATGCGATGAATTCGTGGCTTAACGGTGAGAGCGGCAGGAGATCAATTTACGCCGTTCATACATCTATTGTTTTTACTTCATCATATTCTACTACAGAGTAATTTTGAGACCCTGATTCGGTCAATGCCCGTTCTCCTTTCATAACTTATATAATTTTACAATGTGATAATTCAATCGTCTTATCATTCCTACTAAATATTCTTTATAATGCGATACTCATATTATACAATCATTTCTCAATCTTACCAATTCACTATTTTATAATAATTTCGTCATTTAACCAACTAAACATCCTAAGCCCACACACTAACTGCAGTAGGCTGTTCTAACAGCGGCATAGTTCCCAAATACTTGATATTTCTTCTATGACACTCGTTTACATAATATGCGCCAGCTGACAGCCCGTATTACTACCAATTGTGGGACAACTGTCATCTAGATTCGCACTGCCAACCATCGAGTGTAACATTGCTTGATTTTTCCCTTTAATTGGGAGTACTCTTGAATTGCTCCTTCCTGGCGACTCGTAGTGATGTTATTTTCATTTACGTTTATCATAGCCATAGTCAGTGTTTTAATTTGCGACGTTGTTTTTGCTGCGACTAGTTGTAGTCGTGGCTATTCGTTGATCTCAAGGCAGATGATAGCTATCTCAGTAGTTTGTGTTTATTTTTGTACATTTGATGTCTCGAATGCTGTGGATGTTCCTTGTGCTACGTGTTTGTGTGATGTTGAGCTCTCGATCAGCCGCTACGGTGTGACCGTCAACTATTTCGCTTTTTGGGGCTCCTACTATGGGTTTTCATTCCGGACTCAGTCGATCCAGAAATATTTGCTTGATGACTGGTCTGTTGTACTTCTTTTGTTTCCCTGCGAGTGCTCTTAGGTGTTGCAATAACACAGAAGACTCACGGTTTCCTCTGTCGTGATAGCGAGCGAGAGTGTCATGAATTCTGTCTCTGGAAGGGAGTAATTTTGCCAGTTGTGAGTAATTTGGCCAGTTGTGAGTAATTTTGCCAGTTGTGAGTAATTTTGCCAGTTGTGAGTAACTTGGCCAGTTGTATTTTACTATAGTCGTACCTACTTAAATCTGCCAAGTAATTAACTGTTTTATGTAGCTATTGAATACTGTACAAATGTGGCTTTGTGTTGTCTACCCAATTCTCTAGTTCACTGAATCCACACTAAATAAATTCTAAGATTAACATTAGACTTTCATGACAAGCTTTAAGCAATTCTAAATTATACAATTGGAATCGAAATTTCCGAGAATTCCAAAATAGCAATTGATGGCACCTAAGTAGCTACCATGAAGACCAGTCTGAATTTGGTATGACTACAGCACACAAATTCTCCAAATAAGAGTTTTCCGTTTGCCAAGTTTGCAGTTAACACTGCCGTCTAACCGAATTCAATTGAACTCTCTTCCACCATCCGGTTCAACAGTTTGGTTTTGGATTTATTGCACCAGCTCAGTTTGAAGTTGTTTGTGTGGCATTTGTGGTTAGATCCCCGGGCTTGCGAGGCAGCTACGAATTAAGAATAACTGATTGTTGAAGTTCATGAATTTCATTATAAGTGATCGATAATAACAGATTCTTATTAATAATTAATAATAACAATAATAACAGGTTGTTATTATAACTCTCATTATAAGTGAGTAACCAAGGTGAGTGATCTCGTTCTCTTCAGTAAGTTTCTATCATTATAAGTGAGTAACCAAGGTGAGTGATCTCGCTCTCTTCAGTAAGTTTCTATCGTTATAAGTGAGTAACCAAGGTGAGTGATCTCGTTCTCTTCAGTAAGTGTCCGTGTTTTGTAACCTGTTTCTGAAATTTTTATGAGTTACATCGATGGAAAATAAGCTGAATTTTAACTTATGAATGATTGTCACGTTGACCCTCTACTCTTCCTTCATGAGACATTAGAGAATATATTCACTTCGAACATAATTTTTGGCTGAATACTCTCTTTCTCTTTGTAGAAGCTCCAAAAATAATTTTAGTATATTTGATATGCGTAAAACAGAGCGCAAACATCAATGACAAGATGGAGTTGCACGCCAGATTCACTCAATCTATTCGAGGCTCATTATAACCTACTTGCAGCTGCTTACACGCAATAGCTGGACTTGGGCAAATATTCACTGGCACATCTTTTACGACGGTAATTACTAATTCTTGCCCTGCTAATCTTTTTGCTATATAAAGCACTTTGAGTTACAGCTACGTGATCAAGTGGACTCTGTACAGCTACGTGATCAAGTGTACCCTGTACAGCTACGTGACCAAGTGGACCCTGTACAGCTACGTTTTCAAGTGGACCCTGTACAGCTACGTTTTCAAGTGGACCCTGTACAGCTACGTTATCAAGTGGACCCTGTACAGCTACGTTTTCAAGTGGACCCTGTACAGCTACGTGATCAAATAGACACTGTACAGCTACGTGATCAAGTGAACCCTGTACAGCTACGTTTTCAAGTGGACCCTGTACAACGACGTGATCAAGTAGACCCTGTACAGCTCCGTTATCAAGTGGACCCTGAACAGCGACGTTATCAAGTGGACCCTGTACAGCTTCGTGATCAAGTGGACCCTGTACAGCTACGTGATCAAGTGGACCCTGTACAGCTACGTTATCAAGTGGACCCTGTACAACGACGTTATCAAGTGGACCCTGTACAGCTACGTTATCAAGTGGACCCTGTACAGCTACGTTATCAAGTGGACCCTGAACAACGACGTTATCAAGTGGACCCTGTACAGCTACGTTATCAAGTGGACCCCGTACAGCTACGTTATCAAGTGGACCCTGTACAGCTACGTTATCAAGTGGACCTTGTACAGCTACGTTATCAAGTGGACCCTGTACAACGACGTTATCAAGTGGACCCTGTACAGCTACGTTCTCAAGTGGACCCTGTACAACGACGTGATCAAGTAGACCCTGTACAGCTCCGTTATCAAGGAGACCCTGAACAGCGACGTTATTAAGTGGACCCTGTACAGCTACGTTATCAAGTGGACCCTGTACAGCGACGTTATCAAGTGGACCCTGTACAACGGCGTTATCAGGTGGACCCTGTACAGCTAAGTTATCAAGTGGACCCTGTACAGCTACGTTATCAAGTGGACTCTGTACAGCTACGTAATCAAGTGGACCCTGTACAACAACGTTATCAAGTGGACCCTGTACAGCTACGTTATCAAGTGGACCCTGTACATCTACGTTATCAAGTGGACCCTGTACAACGTTGTTATCAAGTGGACCCTGTACAGCTACGTTATCAAGTGAACCCTGAACAGCTACGTTATCAAGTGGACCCTGAACAACGACGTGATCAAGTGGACCCTATGCAACGGGGTTATCAGGTGGACCCTGTACAGCTAAGTTATCAAGTGGACCCTGTACAGCTACGTTATCAAGTGGACCCTGTACAGCTACGTAATTAAGTGGACCCTGTACAACAACGTTATCAAGTGGACCCTGTACAGCTACGTTATCAAGTGGACCCTGTACAGCTACGTTATCAAGTGGACCCTGTACAGCTACGTTATCAAGTGGACCCTGTACAGCTACGTTATCAAGTGAACCCTGAACAGCTACGTTATCAAGTGGACCCTGAACA
>SDVV010006498.1:0-18414 GCA_016164225.1 Gammarus roeselii
AAGGAGTAGAACATTCACACACTGCCACAAACATGATTTTACAAAGGAGTAGAACGTTCACGCACTGCCACAAACATGATTGAACAAAGGAGTAGAACATTCACACACTGCAACAAACATGATTGTACAATTTAGTAGAACGTTCACGCACTGCCACAAACATGATTGTACAAATGAGTAGAACGTTCACGCACTGCCACAAACATGATTGAACAAAGGAGTAGAACGTTCACGCACTGCCACAAACATGATTTTACAAAGGAGTAGAACGTTCACGCACTGCCACAAACATGATTGAACAAAGGAGTAGAACGTTCACGCACTGCCACAAACATGATTGAAGAAAGGAGTAGAACGTTCACGCACTGCCACAAACATGATTGAACAAAGGAGTAGAACGTTCACGCACTGCAACAAACATGATTGTACAATTTCGTTGAACGTTCACGCACTGCCACAAACATGATTGTACAAAGGAGTAGAACGTTCACGCACTGCCACAAAGATGATTGAACAAAGGAGTAGAACTTTCACGCGCTGCTACAAACTTGATTGAACAAAGGAGTGGAACGTTCACGCACTGCCACAAACATGATTGAACAAAGGAGTAGAACGTTCACGCACTGCCGCAAACATGATTGTACAAAGGAGTAGAACGTTCACGCTCTGCCGCAAACATGATTGAACAAAGGAGTAGAACGTTCACCCACTGCCACAAACATGATTGTACAAAAGATTAGAGCGTTCACGCACTGCCACAAACATGATTGTACAAAGGAATAGAACGTTCACGCACTGTCACAAACATGATTTTACAAAGGAGTAGAACATTCACGCACTGCCACAAACATGATTGTTCAAAGGAGTAGAACGTTCACGCACTGCCACAAACATGATTGTGCAAAGGAGTAGAACGTTCACGCACTGCCACAAACATGATTAAACAAAAGAGTAGAACAACATGTCCCATAACTTCTTTGACTCTGCACCAGTCAGCTGATCCATCACACGGAATAGTATCTGCTATTGACATATTCCTATTTAATTGTCACGGTTATCATTATCACATCATATTATTTTGTCTAATATTGAGTTTAATACAATAATAGCAATGCTTGAAAAATTACATGCATCTTCGTCACTTGTATCAGAAACAAGCTGGCGTGTGCTTAACGTATAAAGTAGTACTGCTAATCTCCTGTGGAGAAGTCGAGGGTTCAAATCATTGTAACTCACTACGCCCCATACTTGCGAAGAGTTCAAGCTCTTCACCCTGGGCATCAGGTGAAGTGATAATGTACTAGGGTAACGCCAGCTCCCAATGAAATGAAGACAAGGATGTATACTCATTGCTCGTTTTGAAAAATATTTATCCGGAGCGATTACTTAATGTGACGAAAAATAGGGATTTTTGGGGGGGAAATGGGGTTGGTGGGAAACACACAATACCAGAAATACTACGTACACTTCATTTCATTTAATCGTAGGGGGCGATTTTGTTCTTAGATGAGCACCAATATAACCTGTAGTTTCGTTATTCGTTAAGCCGTAATGAGTTTTCTCCTTTCAACTTATATATGACTGGTAAGGCTAAAACAAGTACACCACCGGATTTGGCAAACGTTAAGACGATGACAATCCTCTCTGTGCCAGTCCAGATTGATTTGAAATTAGTGCTTTAATATCTTCGAGCAAAAAATTATATAGTTAATTACATGAACACTAACACATAAACCAGTTTGAATTTTCCGGCTTAGGATTTTTTTTACAATATTTGTTTAGAAAGATTCTCGGTAACAGTACGGAAATAATTCCATTCGACTGAAAACATCACCAACCACTTCGTACGTCATCGTGATTTCATTAATACACATACAGCGCATACGTTCGCTCACGCAATTATATCCGGTCAGACCCAGTTTTTGGCTAAGACACCGAATGAAAACCATTCAAAAGTCTACTCGCAAACAACAAGAGGAACAATGAAAATGACCTGTTCAATTTATTCCAGTTTTATGAAGGAAAAGAAACATTAAGGTGGAATAGAAGTGATTCGAGATTTTTTTTTATGAAGGTGGAAATGAAACAGCACTGTTGGCTTCGGTAATCGCTTCTCGCTCGAGTTGCACTCGCTCAAGTGTGAGCGGTGATACAAGCCAAGGAGAAGCGATGTGTGAGGATATACGATGGGAAAGATACTGAGATGGAGACAGTGGATATACTGTACCAGGAGGCAGAAAGAAGCTGTTCGAGATGAGGGTGCTGCTCCTAACAGCAACAAAAATAAGTGTGAGGAAGTACGATCTCTGAACGATATATATTTTTGTTTTGTTGTCAGTACAGAGAAACAAAATCCAAGCTGGTGAAAGCGTGTTGTATACAATATATAAGTCAACTTGCTCTTCGTCAACAAAATGTCCTTACTTTTGTTAGGAAAGAACATGAATGCTTGTGAGACAAATACTCTACGAAAATCCATCTCTCTAACGGAAACATTTTCAGTTATATTTTTGCTTGCATCTCAATGTTCCTTTTAGGTTCATTTCAGGTAGCTATACTAAATAACGCCAAATGGAAGCCTTCTGTTGAAAATGCAAGAAGCAATCCCCATTTATCATACGAATACATTTTATGGAACATGTGCTGGGTGATAAAAAACATATAAGTATTCTTCTGCAAGCAAATCCACCTTTAATACCTAACAATAACCAACAGATAAACAAAGAAGCACTTTTTTTAGGGGGTATCACACACATTGTTTTATGAGTTCGTAAACTTTGAGGGAAATCGACAATTTTTTGACCGAGTGAGTAGTGTCAGTCTCAAACCGCAATAGACTTCCATGAAACTCGAAGGTTGCACGTTCGATGCTACCTATAATGGTTCTTTATTGGTTCTGGTTATTATCTTGTACACAGGTCATCGACACGACGGTGCTTTCTGTGCATTGGTTGCTAGGGCCGTCCATCCCCAGCTCGCTGAATAGTGGCCACGACGGTGCTCTCAGTGCACTGGCTGCTAGGGCCATCCATCCCCAACTCGCTGAATAGTGGCCACGACGGTGTTTTCAGTGCACTGGTTGCTAGGGCCGTCCATCCCCAGCTCGCTGAATACTGGCCACGACGGTGCTCTCAGTGCACTGGCTGCTAGGGCAAACCATCCCCAGCTTGCTGAATAGTGGCCATGATGGTGCTTTAAGTGCATTGGTTGCTTGGGCCATCCATCCCCAGCTCGCTGAATAGTGGCCATGATGGTGCTTTAAGTGCATTGGTTGATTGGGCCATCCATCCCCAGCTCGCTGAATAGTGGCATTTGTTGCTGTTGGTCCGATTTTAATTCCTTCGAATGATGTAAAATACCTCCATTGATAGTTGGTCGGCTTGAACTTAAAAAAAAATCAAGTGTGATTTGCATTTTAGGAGTTTGGTTTTATACTAACAGCAGCACTTCCGCATTTTGGAATTAAATTCTTTTTTGGCTTAAGAAAAAAGAAAGCAGTCATTATGCTGCACCATTTGATACAATATTGAAACTGTTGTGTTAAGCTGGAACCAGTTCTCCAAGTCAAGCAGCTGATACATCAATACAAATACATTAGTCAACTGATGCCTCTCTGCTGATGAATTAGTTACTTGATTCATCTATACTGACACATTCGTCAACTAATAAACTATACTGATACATTAATCAACTGATGCATATGCATAGAAGCATTTGTGAAGGGATTCATCTATCCTGATACATCAGTCAACTGATCCTCTCCTTAATGGTGCCGTGCACTGCTCTGATTGATACTGGACTGCTCTACGGTAGACTAGAATGCAGTGCAGCCTTGTACGATAACAACACTGGACTTTTCTACAGTAGACCACCATGCAGTGCAGCCTTGTACGTTAACAACACAGGACTACTCTGCCGTAGACCAGCATGCAGTGCAGCCTTGTACGCTAACTTCACTGGACTGCTCTACCGTAGACTGCATGCAGTGCAGCCTTGTACGCTTACTACACTGGACTGCTCTACCGTAGACTGCATGCAGTGCAGCCTTGTACGCTAACTACACTGGACTGCTCTAACGTAGACTGCATGCAGTGCAGCCTTGTACGCTAACTTCACTGGACTGCTCTACCGTAAACTGCATGCAGTGCAGCCTTGTACGCTAACTTCACTGGACTGCTCTACCGTAGACTGCATGCAGTGCAGCCTTGTACGCTAACTACACTGGACTGCTCTGCCGTAGACCAGCATGCAGTGCAGCCTTGTACGCTAACTTCACTGGACTGCTCTACCGTAGACTGCATGCAGTGCAGCCTTGTACGCTAACTACACTGGACTGCTCTACCGTAGACTGCATGCAGTGCAGCCTTGTACGCTAACTACACTGGACTGCTCTACCGTAGACTGCATGCAGTGCAGCATTGTACGCTAACTACACTGGACTGCTCTACCGTAGACTGCATGCAGTGCAGCCTTGTACGCTAACTCACTGAACTGCTCTACCATAGACTGCATGCAGTGTAGCCTTGTACGCTAACTTCACTGGACTGCTCTACCGTAGACTGCATGCAGTGCAGCCTTGTAAGCTGACTACACTGGACTGCTCTACCGTAGACTGCATGCAGTGCAGCCTTACACGATGACAACACTGGACTGCTCCACTGCAGACTAGCATGCAGTGCAGCCTTGTACTCGACCACCCAGTCACTGCGGCCAAATTTTTATCTTGATGATCTAATGTAAAAATTGCCCTAATATAAAAATATCAACACCGCACTATTGATCTAATGATAGCGGTGAATATCTAATATTCATCAACACGGCTATAAATGTAGAAATGTATTTTGGTGATACAATTTCCAAGGTGCATCAGTTGACTATCCAATGAAGGGCGTGTCAATTCCATCGTTTAATGGCTATGATGCTATGGAGCATTCGACTACATTGCTATCCAGGTACATTTTGAAGAAAAAAAATCATGATATTACAACTGTGAAATACATGGCATTTGAGTTATTACGAAGACAATTGATAGAACCTTGATACAGAAGCCCGTTTCATTTTGTTGGACTTCGAAAATAATAAATATATATTTACACTTTTTTGTTGGATGGTTTTGTTTGACAGAAAATATTAACCAACCGCCCTATCCTTTATTATGGTTGAATTAATATATTCATCACAGAATATCCCTAACCTAACCAGATTTGACCACAGCCGTCCTTTGCTCTGAACACTGAATGAAAATCATTCAACCACATTTCTAAAACAATGGAAACGAAGGGTCAGGAAACCAGTTCTATTGCGGCATAGAAACACTTACACCGAAAAACAGCAACAAGAGAGATTTCGTAAGTAGCAGTCCTGCTGGCTTCGGTGATCACTTATCGCTTAGTTGCAACTCGCTCGAGTGTGAGAGGAGATACAAGCCAAGGAGGAGCTATGTGTGATGAATTGTGAAAGGCCAGTCACAGATAATGAGGCGGTGGATAGTATATCAGGGAGGGCAGGAAGATGCTGTTAGGCTGGGCTGTTCGAGATGAGGTTGCTGCAGGTAATAACTTACAAAGAGAATGACGCTGTAGGACTAACGGTATGTAGCGTTGTTTTGATGTTGCTGCGGAAATGAGACGAGCGTGGATGCATGTGAACGAAGTGCCAAACATTAACTTGTAATTAGTATTGACTAGGAGAGCATATGAATATTAACGATTCACCTCCTGTAGGGGCAATTGGTGCTGGTGAACTATGCAACTCGTTCATCGTTTTGTCAGTAGTGATCTGAGTTAAGAGGATCGATGCAGTGTTACTGTCTAAAGAATCACAGTGGTGTCAGTACTGATCCATGTGATCTTGGTCGGGAGCCTCAGTGTATGATTGAGTCGTGGGTCGGTTTTCACCTAGCGAACCAATCAAAGCCAACAGCGACCTGCCGGACGGTTGCGCTGCACACATTACTAAACAGATCAATAACTTTTGGTTTGCTCTGCCTGCGGTAGAAGGGAACTGTGGCCCGTAGTTCTGTTCATTAGTACCATTGAGTTCCTGCATACAAATTTCACATAGTCTGAAAGAAATACGATACCGCTGAGTTTGTTAAATAAAATTTTGGTTGGTTCACGTCTAAACAAAGCTAAAATAGGGTGAAATCTTATATATGTATATATTAATATATACATATATATATATGTGATATTAATCCTGTATACACTTACCATAATAATACCATTAACGGATTTATCTACAAATCCTCAACCAGAGGTCACAAAGTACTGTCAAATCAATCCCAAAGCATTACACCAGAAGATCCATAAAGCTCAACATGAATATTTCGAATTGTGTAACTCAAATCTCGTCAAAATCCGAAATCATCAACACCACTTGCGAAGGTTTCGTCCATAACATGATCAAAAACTTTGTAATGTCGACGATGTGCATAAGAAACAATTCTTTCCTTGGTTTGATCCCAGACGGATACCGAACACGGAAGACGAGTTGGACCCATTATCAATTGCTCCAATGAATCCGAAATTATTTCTCGTGTGATTTTTATTTAGGATTCACATACCTGCAAACCTACGAAAAAAAATCAGTAATCCGATTATGATAGGCAAAACATGATTTGCGTCCATTCATTGGATTTACTTCCTGTGATTAGAAGATAATCCAGCGTATTTCGCATAAATGGATGGAACAAAGAAAAATCTAGTTTTGCCTTTATTACAATAAATTTGAGGCCAGAAAAAAACATTCAATCCGGAATGTGATTTACCAGATACGACAATCACTTTCTTCCCCATAGATACGACAGTCAGCGATAAACTTGTTCGTAATATTGGGGATTCAAATGCATTTCCATTTTTGTCACGAATGATATGCTCTACAAGAGCTGGTGTGCATGACCGAGGCAAATAGCTTTACTGATTTTCCTCATGTTTCATGATCTAAATTATTTTTACCTACGATGCAGAGTATACCAATCCTCCAAATAAATTCAGAATGCGTGTGCTACGGTGATGGATTGAAGTAAAACAAAATATAGTGATAAATGAAACAATTAACGCAATATTGCTAATTTCATAGAGCTCTCTATTGACATTGATATTAATTTTTACTCAAATTTAGTGGAGTTTAAAAAAAAAGTTACAAGTAACATTGATTTATTATCATGCTTCAGCGAATCCTGATCAACAGTGAAATATACAATAACAGTACAAATGTGGCTTCTGGTGGTCGTCGGCTAACAGGAAACAGACCAAGACATCGGCTCTGGAATGGATGCTTAAGATAGTTTCTTTTCTGTTGCCTAACCGCAGTGCCACATCCAATAGCGATACCCCTACGTTACTGATCGCTTAGAGCAGTCCTAATCACATGATTTCATAAAGTACTGAAATCCTCTTGTGTTGAAATTTACATTGTCTTGATACTTATTCATGCTTAACCATACAAATCGTATAAACAGGAGTAGTAAGATATTTAATGTTAAGATCATCAGCACATTACCTTAGAAGAAATACACAAAATTGGGTATCATAATACGCAACCAAAAACTATAAAAAAATGAAACTAAATAGTAAGACATAATTGTTTCGCCTTTATCTGTCATTTTGGAGCATTATGGAGTATTTATTCAAATGTACGACGTCTATTTCGTTTCTTTGGTTCAAGCTCTTCTCTTCATTTATCTACCTCAAAAATTAGGAGCTTCAGAGAGACGGTCTGAGAGTGTTTAGGATGTGGTTCTTGTTTTAACTAGATCATTGTAAGCACACGCGTTTAAAAGACAGACGCCGAGGTTTCCTACGTGTGTGAATGCAACACACAAGCTGGCCGAGTGTAAGAAAGTCATTTTTATTTACATCAATGCTGGTTCCAATCCGCCACATCATCAGCCATGTCACGACTCCGTGCCACTAGTTACAGCTTTCACTTTTTATAGACTGGAAATTTTTCAGGTTTCGGTGAAGCAAAGAAGACTAAACTTCACCTACCTCTCTTTCTTTCACTTCTCTTTCCTGATTCAGGGCACGACCCACATGGTCCTGTCCCATCCCCTTGCCGTGCAGGTCAAAGTTGATTTGGGAGCTCTTCGCAGACATTATATAAAAATGGAGAGGATAGGAAGTGAGGGGCTCACACACGAATCCGGGAGAAGGTGAAAATGAATCATCAAAAAAGTCCAGTTCGTTGAAGTGAAATATTGATATTCGTAAAATTCATGTTCACACGAAAACATTGTTCCGTGAACTATTTTATATCCCTTGGTTTATATGTCGTACATATACAGATACAGACACTAGGCCGCATTCCCCAGGAAGAGAGGTGGCCGACGGCAAGGCGCACCTCACACCCTCATAAGCTCACACTCACACAACTTAGCCCTTTTGTGCTAAAAGGTCCGGCCGGTACCCCCTCAACATACACTCTGGGTCACGAGTGCAGTCCGAAGATCTGTCGTCAGCAGCAGGGTCCAACAGTTTTCACTGGTTTACCCCCGCCGCGTCATAATGGCCACGACCATCCCGACAGCGGGATGCCAAGGGCGGGAAAGCACATCAGAGCGGCGTCAAATCAACCATTCACAACCATTCTCCACTCACGCCTGTTCATTGCACGCTCTCTCGCCCCCTCCACGTTCATTTCTCTCCTTCCCAACGCCTGCTTCAGACCATCCATCCACCCAAACTTCGGTCTACATCTAGGTCTGCGACCACTCGCCTCCGCATTCATCACCCTTTTCACCAATTTCCCTTCATCCATCCTCTCCATGTGCCCAAACCATCTCAGCACACGCTAATCCACTCTGTCCTCCAACTTTTTCACCATCGCTGTTCTGATTTGAACCACGCCGTTGGTGATGCGGTCTCTCAGCGTCGTATATGTACATTATATAACGGACAGCGACATCAAATAATTTTTTCCTCGGATAAAAATTTTGAAACAACAACTTTTGTATGGCACCCGATTACAAGCTGCTCTCGACACATTTTCTTCTGCATTTGAGTATTCCAGGAAACGGACTGGTTGATTTTTATGAGCGTCCTCTCTGGCAGTTCGGTTCTGCTGACTCCATTGCGCATTCTGACCTCGCGCCGCCATGTCTGTAATGCTTGTTGAGCAGCTGCGGGCAACGGTGTTTGGCAAACATGGAAACAAATGGTCTTCCAACTGAAAATCCTCAGAGACAAAATAATGGTATTAGATGGAATAATACGACTCAGTGAAGTTCATAATTAAATCTGACTATCGATTTAATAAAGTTCTTCCCAGCACCAATATGTATAACTTATTGGTTTAGGGAGGGCTCCTATCAGATCAACATCTGAGGGAAATATAGACAGTAAAAATCTGTTGTTTTCTCCAACATTGATAGATTTTCCAATTGTGAATCGGATTGCTCGTCTTCACGAATCTTCTCTGCATATGTCAAGGTTGTCGTCTGTGCTCGTAAGCCTGTGACACAAAAATCCGAATTTGCCAACATCCTGAACTGTTCGTGGTGGTATCATTTCTTCTGTTGCAACGTGCCACGGATTACCATATTAAAATGAACCCACCTACTCCTCCTGCTTTCCTAATCTGTAATTAGCGGTACTCTATCACCACTTCATATGAGAGCTACTCAGAATAAAATTTTCGATCACGTTGACATTACTTCGTCACGAAGAATTTAGATGTTACGCAGTAACAGTGTGTTCAAAAGTATGATTGATTTGTTGTTTCTCTGATTGAAATCTCCTAAGGGAGGACAAGGATTGAATGCGCCAAGTTGCATTTCATAAACCTGGATGCCTATCAGAGGCACATTCCAACGATGCCACTGTGACCAAATCATAACAGAAGATTTCAAATTTCAACATTTTATCTTGTCACATGCAGTTAACTAATGTTAATTGTTTCCAGATATGCATGGATAAAATCCAATAATCAATACAACCAATATTATTAAATGAATTCAGAGAGTCAACAGAGCAATACAATTACTATAAATTAATTACCAAATAATTCCATCAGTACTCATTTGATGATGTTCAATCTCATAATAATTAAGGGAAAACTATAACATCACCGGCTTGCTACCACAACCTACTGGCGTACTCCGTGGCATAGAGGATTTCGTCTAGGACTAGAAACACCATGAAATCACATTCAATAATTGACTTCTTCCAAGTTAAAACGGTATCCTAAATTTCAAAAAGAAATTCACGATGATTCCTTGAAATTGGATATTAGTTGCAAATATTTATAAAATATTACAGAAACATTACCAAAATATTCACAATGAATTATCCAAAAACACATATTCCGTTATATTCAATGCTACCTATTTTGAAATTCACCCACGTTATTTGGGTACAGATTGAAAGACTTGCCATGAGGCGTCCTTTAATTTTAAACAAAAACGAAACTTGTGACGTTGACACAGTCAAGACAGGTCACTTATTTCACTTAAAGTTGCGTGATGCCATTGAAACTCTTCTTCCTTTTCTAACAGATTTAAGAAAATAACTACTTCTTGCTACTCACCAAAGGGATAATTCATAAATTGCCTCTTGATAATACCGCAATTTGTCAGAACACGAGTGTAATTTTTAGTTTTCATATTTTAGGCAGGTATTATCTTGCTATTGATCACATGCTGTCATGCTGTCCTAATCATTTATGGCGTCGTCATGTTATGCTAAAACGAATAACAAACACATGAGTTTCCTTAGTCCAAAACATCTGAATTTCCTAAGGAAATTGTCAACCAGTGCAACTGCAAGTCATAAGCGTCTTCCGACCAGTGCAAGCGCCAGTCATAAGCGCCTTCCGATCAGTGCAACTGCCAGTCATAAGCGCCTTCCGACCAGTGCAAGCGCCAGTAATAAGCGCCTTCCGACCAGTGCAAGCGCCAGTCATAAGCGCCTTCCGACCAGTGTGATCGGATCTGTGATTCAATGAAAGCTGCTATTTTTGCTCAAACCAACAAGTCATGAGTCTGCTCAAGAAAACAGGACAATTATTATAAATTCCTTTTCATTGAGACAAACTGATGAGAGATTTGCTTAGCGAGACAACGAAAACATTTCAGACAAGGAAGAGCTTATGCAAAATGTTATGTTCTCTTTGAATTTAAATCAAATAAATAAAACTTGAATACTCTGCGATTCAAGAAAATAACTTGTCATGTTTGTAATCATTACTTGAACGAACAAGAAAAACGACTGATCATAGTTTTTTATTAAACAATTTCCATCGAGTAGCTCTGAATACAATTCAACCAGGTGTATAGTGCTTATTAAAATATATTCAGAATTTCATATTTTAGAGCTAACTCCGTGACCTAATGCTGTTTTTTTTTCTGTTAACGTTTTAAAATATTTGTTTGCATGATGGCGGCCAAGTGTCGCTCGAGTTTCATTAGTGAAGATATCTTCCTTCATGTTGGTCATCAAAGTAGTTCGGTTCATTCTATACGGATTTTATCTGGGCGTTATAACATGTATTTCATAAATACTACTTGTATCAGTTATCGTTACTAGTGTTTTCTGAAACTTCGGCGTATCTTGCTTCAGTAATAATACGTTTGAGTGTGTGGTGGCTTTCGAATCAACAATTGACTGTTCTTTAGAGCACAAGGAAGCATCTTTCGATTATCACCTGAAGGTCAACCTGATGATTCCCCGACGTGTCTTTACCTTCTCATTGCTCCATTTACGATCACACAGCTTTTAGGTGATGCAATGATAACCTATTGTAAGCCTATTCGTATGTATGCTCAGCCCAGATTGGTAGGCATTTACTTTTGTGAATAGGAATGAGTGCAACTTTTTACGGCTTAACATTTCTACATCATTCGCTAATACCTGAAACGGGAGACTTTTAAGTGAGAAAATATTCAACTGAATACATTCAGTTGATATAAATATGCTTTGCTTATGCTTCCACTTGTCGTATTTCTCAGCTAACGATGTCGGTTGCAGACCAAAAACTCCGCAGTACGGATGAGTAGCGGCACATCACTGTTGGATCGCTTGGTCCAGACTCAGCCAATGGATATTTTTCACACGGGGTGTGTCAAGACCTTCTACGATTAAACACGATCCCATTCAATTTTACTATTGCTTAACCAAGTTCTATGGGAGAGCACGGATGATGCAATAGGCGGAAACAATGCGGCTTCAGAAGTGGTAGAGGGTGTACCGATCAGATTTTTGCAGTGATACAAGTCTGTGAGAAAAAGCTCACGAAGTGAAAAGATCTGTTCTCGGTTTTCATGGATCTGCGTAATGTCTCCATGGTTGTTCAATCTCTACATGGAAGAAGTGGTCAGGGAGGAAAACGTTAGAGTATTGGGTCGTGGCTTAGAGCTGTTGAGAGCGGATGGGCGGAGTTGGCTGGTGAGTCAGCTGCTATTTGCGGATGATACGGCACTGGTGTCGGATTCAGAAGAGAAGTAGAGTAGGCTAGTATCGGTGTTTGGCAGAGTGTGTGAGAAAGGGAAGCTGCAAGTTAACGTGAGTAGGAGTAAAGAAATGAGGTGTCCGAGGAAGGCCGATACGAACAGAATTGGTACCTTCCTAAATCGAGGGTTATTGGAGGAAGCTCTGTATTTTAAGTACTCGCGCTCTCTTGTGGATATGACTGAACTAGTGGAAATTGATGCGAAGTCGCGTATGAAGAAAGAGTGTAAGGTGTTGGGTGCACTGAAGAGTGTAATGAGCTGTAGGAAGTTGAGGATGGAAGAAAATAGATAATTGTATGAGGAAGTAGATATCCCATTTGTACTCAACGGAGCTAAGAATAGAGGGGTGAGAGTAGAAGAGATAAAAAGGTTGAATATTTCCGAGGTGACCGGTTTGAGAAGCATGGCTTCATTGACGCTGAGTGACAAGATCTATAACAATTTTATTCGAATTAGAACGGGAAGGTGAAGAAGTAGGTGAGGACCGAAGTTTGTGTGGATGGATGAAGTGAAGCAGGCGTTAGAACGGAGAGATCTGGATGTGAAGGTTGCAAGAGACCGTGCAATGGATAGGCGTGAGTGGAGAATAGTTGTGATTGAAGGAGTTTTGATGCTGCCTTGATGTGCTCTCCTGCTGGACGTCGCGGATGAGAGACGGGATGATCATTGGTGGGCGGATGGGGGAGAGGGAGGGGGGGATTGTAGGGGGGCTTGGTCACTCTACCGCAACAAGGTACACGAGTTTCTACAGTCGGCACTGCTGCTGACACTGACCTCGGGCCGCATTCCTGCCCACACAAACAATGTTTATGTGTTGCTGTAGCCCCCCCCCCCTTCCCGGGGGACTCTGTCTAATGTCTTTATCTGTCACAATTGCCTAACTTTACAGAGTTGACACAAAATAAATAGGCACCTGATAAATAAGGGTTCGACACACTTCCCAACTGTGATTTGGTGTTAAATAAACTCAGTGTGATGAGTGTTCGCATAGAATCGGATACGGACGACGTCACTACTAGTATGCCCCATAGAGAGGAAGCCAGTTGATTAAAGTATTAACAATACCGAACTGTTGCCATACTGTTGAGGTAGTGCAGAATAAAAATTATTGAAATTATACGTCGGGAAAAATTTGATTTATCAAAATGTCACTTGGCGCGTGACGAACGCTATCGATGCAGTACATCGCGAAGGTACTTGCATCTTCTTGTTTTGTTGCTCAGTTATTATTAGTGTAGACAATAATCATATAACATTTTCATTCTCTTCATTAGTTTGCTTGATATTTCCTTCGGAAAAATTAGATCACGTATCGGAGACAATCAATTGTCAGGTTGTATTAACTATTAGCGTACGATTGTTTTCTGAGTTGAGTACTCAACTCTAGAGAAGTGTTCAGCAGAGTCGAAAGTTGGTTTCTCGTTAAAACTATCCATTTTTCTGATGGTTATTTCGTGCAGGACATTTCCACAGTGAGAAAGTATATTTATTCCGTGGTTCGTTCAATTACTATTTCGTGACTACGAGGTGGAGAAATAAAATTAATCATTTTTTGAGTAAGACCGATTATTATCATTATGCACTCAACAACACTAGAACCCTTTTTGACTATAATGAAACTATTAACAAATTATCGTATTCAGTCATTTTCAACTGTTAAACATTTTACCTTTTCTAGTACGGTTGAAGGAAGCATGAAACCAGTCTAAGTTCTTCCTAAGCAGTATTGCTATGAATGTCATATCTTATCTGGTGATATGACGTGAGAAATGAGAGTCCGAGATGAGGACAACATTTCTTTAAACCAAAACTCTTCCATGGAGTAATGATGGGCTCGTATTTGAATCACTACAAAACTGGATGCGATCCTTCTTCACACGTCCTATAATTACAACTATTCTCTTGTAGTAGACTTTCTTCTGAAGTCAGTACCAGCGAGTAGGTATAGGGATTATAGCACTGAAAGTATTGAATCTTTGTTCAGAAAACTTATTAAACTAATGATGAAATTACTGGCACATATTAGGGTCATCTTACTGAACACTCCCAACATTCATAGCGAGCGTCATATTGATAAACGATTGATTTGGTCTATAAACTGAAGAAGTAAACACACTTGATTTTCCTAGGGTACTCCGGTTGTAGGAATAAATGAATCGTCTTCTTCAATTTGTTCGATGTAAATGTTGTAGAAAGAAGAATTAATTGCAGTTCTTCACCCGAGCTTTCAAACTATAAATTTCATATGAGAGGAATGAAAAGAAACGCACAACCTGAGAAAATATGAAAAAACGTTTCTGGAATATACAAAAAATAAACACGTAATTGCAACGTATGACTACAAGAACATTCGACTTATTTAATGTGCTCCATGATGATCTGTACTCTGTAGAAACAGAAACATGAAAGGATATTTAAATTTGTGGAAAAACGTATACTAGTAAATTCAATGTATACATAGCAAAACATGAACCAATTACTGTGGTTCTACATGACAATTTTTAAATTGTGTGTGATTATTCACTATTACTTGATATATTCAAAAGTCCGACCCATTTTTTTTTTGCAGCATACCAACGAACAGACAACAATTTTGTGTGAAATCATGCATTAAATTCATCCGAACGTTGTGAGATATCTGGAATTTCACTATGAAAACAATGGCAGCGTATCTGTATGCTACTGTAACTGTAGCTGTAGAATAGATTCAATGAGGGAAGAATGCATACTACATAGATTAGATATCTGAGGAATTGAGTAACACTGAATATTTTTCCAATTGATTAGTTTGCGTGGACAAATTTATAGTCTATGCAACTTTGTTTGATACAGCGAAGGTAACATTGTCTGCATGGCTTTCATCTTTTAAAATAGTTTTTCTGAGTAAACGCTCAAGTTCAAATATTTTCGAAGCATTTATTTGTAGATTTTTGGTGGGCAAATATATTTTCCTAATGTTCTTGTATATTTCTCCTATATTTACCCTAATCAATTTACAGTACACGATGCAGATGTCCGATAAGCTAACTGGTGTAGTTAATATTTGTGGCACGAATGTTATCGATCAACATTGACTTCGGCGTTTGTACTCATTAATCTGAATAATTTCTTGTTTAACTGCCCTATTTTCGAAGAAGTACATTTATTTCCTAGTCTTTTCAGTAATATTGGCAGCTGACAGGAATTTTGCGTTTAATACACGTTTGAAACGGATGTATGATGTAGGAGCACTATGAGTGGGATGGCAACTTATCCTCAATCATCAGAAGGAGGTCCCAACACGACCAATGAATTGATTTACTTGACTAATTAATAGCTCTGTTCTCACCTACCGAGTTAAGCTTGAATATGATCAAACATTTATAAGGCAATTCTCATTTCACAAGGCGACTGAAGTGGAATAATTTCCCAGTTTATTCTAACTCGAGATAGAAGAGTTCCAAGTCTTCGAAGAGCGGGTCCTATCGAAACGTGATTTGATCGTACAATGTTCATAGGTCATATTTTGGTTATCTATTATTTTAGTTTGTCAGTTGATCACACTTATCAATATGCTATGATTTTGTGTGGTCAATAAAGTAAATTTTGCTAATAAAGATGTCTCCGTTGACATAAACCACCCTATTTTTCGTTGATTTGACTTCTTCATAAATAAATATTTCTATAATTTACTGATAAACAAACTACCATTGTGAAATATCAATCAAAATATTTCAGTTTACCTTTCAAAAATATTTTCCTTATAGTATATGGAATCTGTTTTGGAAGGTATAGACAACACGTGGTGTTTCAAAGTTTGAGACTATTCGACAGATTGATATCAACGAAACTAGGTAGTTCAATTTCTATAAGGATCTGATGGTCAAGAAGGTGAAACGAGTACATTGTGAAGGGAGCAAGGAGCAAGTGGGCGGCATTGTCCGTTGAGTCAGTTGATGTTTGCGGATGATATTCTGTTGTCGAAGTTTGGTAGTGAGTGTCAAAGTAAGAAACTGCGACTGATGCCGTACAAATATTACTGTACGTAGATAAATAGATCCAATGTATATAATAATAAACTTTCGTTCGCACTATTGGGCCGTCATTTTATTGAGTTGATCGCCCACTGATCATTGTCGCTGACTCTCTCATCCTAATGTTGCTGACTCTCTCATCCTAATGTTGCTGACTCTCTCATCCTAATGTTGCTGACTCTCTCATCCTAATGTTGCTGACTTTCTCATCCTAATGTTGCTGACTCTCTCATCCTAATGTTGCTGTCTCTCTCATCCTAATGTTGCTGACTCTCTCATCCTAATGTTGCTGAGTCTCTCATCGTAGTAGCATCGCAATGTTATCTATGGTGATCTCTATTGGTGGATGTACGGTCGCGCGAAGTGGCCGTACTACTGGTCCCATACCCTGTACGGACGTCAGATACCTCTTTTATTGAACTATTTCTCACCGGAAGCATTTCAGTATTCTCCAAGTATGATAACATGGGCATAAGTAAAGTAAGTTAATGTTTGAGGAATGACGAAGAGAGGGGAAGCAGCGCTGTTAAGTGGAGAGCATTGCAAGGGGATTCAGGGTTTCGGTGTAAGGGTTCTCATCTGAAGAAGATTCTACAAGTGAAAGTGAAGGAAAGATGAGGAGTATTGGATCCATTGAAGAGTGTAATGAGTTGCAGAACCTTTAGTTAGGAAGCAAGGAGAGGATCGAATGAAAAGGCGGTAGTCGTAATTGTGTAACACGGGTCCAAGCGGAATATAGAACACGGTTGAATGACTTTGAAATAAAAGGTTTGGGTGAGCTGACCAGTAAACCAGTAAGATGGAATCAATACGGATGATATTCGAATCCGAACGGGAATGGTGAGGAAGTTGACTTGCAGTGAAGATTGTCGTGTTCTGAGGTGGGTTCAGACACATAATGAAGATGAAGGCAGGTAAACAAGAAAAATATTTGTTGAGAGCAGGTGTGAAGGAGAGTGCATAGAGAAAGACCAAAGTTTAGGTGAAAGTAATGCGTGCAGCAGGCATTAAGGAAGTGACAAATTAGTAAGGAGGTACGAGAAACCGCACAATACCTAGGCTGAATCCCACTCATGGCTGTCTTGGTGAGAAACAGGATGGACTGGTTGGGAAAGTGCCCGTCAACTATGACGCAGCGAAGGAAAACCAGTGAAAGCTGTCTGGCCCTACTGCTCACACAGATGTATTACCTCACACGTGACTCGAAGTGTGTTGTGGGTTCTTGGTCTGTTATAACCAGCTATGAGTGAGAGGTGATAATGGCAAGAAGCAACGTGAAACTTGCTATACATTTTATCATCCAAACTAAAGTTTTCGGCTGGTTTTGGCGAATACTTATGTGCGACAAGCCACAAACAAAATCATCTAGGGTGAAATTACACGAATCAAAACGTGACCATCAATAAGGTTTGGCGGAAATCTACCATCTAAAACGTAAGCAGGAAGATTTGATAAAGGTGTTAGGTCCTAATTGAATGTTCCTGATGAAATACCTGACGTATGTCACTGACTTATGTCATAATTATTATATTTTATTGAAATGTCAGGATGTCTACTCATGTTTATGACATTCTACCGTTTATCCTAATTTACTTATTTACCAGCTCCTAAATCACGGCCCGTGACGCGCCGCCTGAAGGGATAACACCGAGCAATAATTAGCACTGGCCAGACAGTACATTTCAGTGCAAGGGGCTGGATCTCTGGTACGGTCTGGAAAATATAAGAGTTACTAGATAAAACTTTATATATCTTAACCTTCTCATGATGCGGGGAAAAAATTGTGATTTTTTAAACGGCGTACATCAAATATTCAAATATTATGATGTCGGCAATTAAACACCTCTGATATGAAAAGTTAAGTTTTCAATGTCAATGTAAGTTTTCACAGTTCTAAACTGTAATATCAGTCTTTCAGAGACACTTGATTTCGAAATGTTTATGGAAAAGTGA
>SDVV010006499.1:0-18412 GCA_016164225.1 Gammarus roeselii
CTAAAACAACTATAACAACTAAAACAACTATAACAACTAAAACAACTATAACAACTAAAACAACAAAAAACAACTAAACAACTAAAACAACTAAAACAACTAAAACAACAGAAACAGCTATATCAACTAAAACAACTATAACAACAGGAAAAAACGTTAACAACTAAAAACAACTAAATCAACTAAAACAACTATAACACCTAAAACATTTAAATAACTAAAACACCTATAACAACTATAACAACTAAAACAACTAAAACAACTAAAACAGATAAAACAACTAAAACAACTACAATAACTAAAACACCATGAAACAACTAATAAACACATAAAACAACTAAAACCCCTATAACAATTAAAACACATATAACAACTAAAACACCTAAAACAACTAAACACCTAAAACAACTATAACAACTGAAACACCTAGGAAATAACAAAAACACCGCAAACAACTAGAACAACTTAAACAACTACAACAACTAAAACAACTAAATCAACTATAACAACTAAACAACTAAACAAATACAACAACTACAACAACCAGAACAACTAAAACAACTAAAACAACTAAACAACTATAACACTATAACACCTGAAACAACTAAAACAACTAAAACAACTATAACACCTATAACAACTAAAACAACTATAACAACTAATACAACTGAATCAACGACAACAACTGAAACAACTAAACAACTAAAACAACTAAAACAACTAAAACAACTAAAACAACTATAACAACCAGAACAACTATAACAACTAAAACAACTAAAACAACTAAAACAAGTAAAACAACTAACACAATTAAAACAACTACAACAACAAAAACAACTAAAACAACTGAAACAACTAAAAAAATAAAAAACATCTGAAACAACTTAACAACTAAAACAACTAAAATTACTAAAACACCTATAACAACTAAAACACATATAACCTCTAGAACACCTAACACAACTAAATCACCTAAAACAACTAGGACACCTAAAAAAACTACAATACCTGAAACAACTAAAACAACTAAAACACCTGCAACACATATAACTCATTAAACACCATAAACACCTAAAACACCTATAACAACTAGACCACCTCAAAAACTAAAACAACTAAAACAACGGAAACAACTAAAAAACTAAAACAAACAAAACACCTAAAACTACTATTACAACTAAAACGACTAAAACAACTTGAACACCTAGAACCACTAAACCAACTAAAACAAATATAACAACTGAAACAACTATAACACCTAAACAACTATAACACCTGGAACAAATAAGATAACTAAAACAACTGAAACATTTAAAACCACTAAAACAACAAAAACACCTATAACAACTAAAAAACCTTAAACAACTTGAACAACTAGAACAACTAAAACAACTAAACCATCTAAAACAACCACAATAACTAAAACCCCTGCAACAACTAGAACACCTGAAACAACTAAAACACCTAAATAAACTATAAAAACTTAAACACCTAAACAACTAAACACCTAAAAAAACTAAAACCCATAAAACAACTTGAACAACTATAACACCTAAAACACCTAAAACACCTATAACAACTAAAACACCTACAACATCTATAACACCTGAAACAACTATAACACCTAAAACAACTAAAACACCTAAAACAACTAAACAACTAACAACTACAACACCTATAAACAACTACAACACCTAAAACAACCAAAACCACCAAAACAACTATAACAACTAAAACAACTAAAACAACTAGAACAACGAAAACAACTCGAACAACTACAACACCTATATCAACTAAAACACTTATAACAACTATAACACATAGAACAACTATAACACCTAAAACAACAAGACAACAAAAACAACTATAACACCTATAACAACTAGAACACCAACAACAACTAGAGCAACTGAAACAACTAAAACAACTATAACAACGAAAACAACTAAAACACCTATAACACCTATAACAACTAGAACAACTAAAACACCTAGAAGAACTAAAACATTTTAATCAACTAAAACGACTAGAACAACTATAACAACTATAACAACTAGAACAACTAAAACAAATAAAACAACTAAAACAACTATATTAACTAAAAGAACTAAAACAACTAATACCACTTGAACAACTATAACAACAAAAACAACTAAAACAACTAAAACAACTTAAAACAACTACAACAACTATAACAACTAAACAACTAAAACAACTAAAACAACTAAATAACTAAACACCTAAAACAACTAGAACACCTTAAACAACTAGAACCCCTTAAACAACTGAAAAACTTAGAGCAACTAAAATACATAGAACAACTAAAACTCCTATAACAACTACAACACCTAGAACAACTGTAACACCTAAATCATCTAGGACACCTAAAACAACTAAAACACCTACAACAACTTAAAAGCCTAAAATAACTAAAACACCAATTACAACTATAACACCTAAAACAACTATAACACCTAAAACAACTAAAACAACTAAACAACTACGACACCTCAAACAACTACAACACCTAAAACAACCAAACAACTAAAACAACTATAACAACTATAACTACTAAAACAACTGATACAACTAAAACAACTAAAACAACTAAAATAACTAAACAACTAAAACATCTATAACATCTAAACAACTAAACAACCAACACAACAAAAAACAACTATATCAACTAGCACAACTAAAAGAACTATAACAACTAAAACAACTACAACAACTAAAACAACTAAAACAACCAAAACAACTACAACACCTATAACAACTATAACACCTAAAAACAACTAGAACACCTAAAACAACTAGAACACCTAAAACAACCACAACACCTTTAACAACTAGAACAACTAGAACACCTGTAACACATGAAAACACCTTAAACACCTGAAACACCTATAACAACGTAAACACCTCAACAACTAAACAACTAAAACATCTATAACAACTCAAACAACTGAAAAACTAAACAAAAAAACGCCTAAAACAACGAAAACAACTAAAACAAATAAAACAACTTGAACACCTATAACAACTAGAACAACTAAAACAACTATAAACAACCATAATACCTAAACAACTATAACACCTAGAACAACTAAAACAACTAAAACATTTAAAACAACCATACCCAATAAAACAAATATAACACCTAAAACAACTAAAAAACCTTAAACAACTTCAACAACTAAAACAACTAAAACAACTAAAATAACTATAACACCTGTAACAAATAAAACATCTAAAACAACTGAAACACCTTAAATAAATATAAAAACTAAAACACATATAACATCTAGAACACTTAAAAAACTTAAACACCTATAACAACTATAACAACTAAACACCTAAAACACCTAAAACACCTAGAACACCTAAAACACCTCAAACACCGAGAACACCTAAACAACTAAAACACCTATAACACCTAAAAACCTAAAACATCTAAAACATCTATAACACCTAAACAACTATAACACCTAAAACAACTATAACACCTATTACAACTACAACACCTAAATCAACTAGAACACCTATAACAACTAAAACACCTCAAACGTCAAAACACCTTAAAACAACTATAACACCTGGAACACTTAAAACACATCTAAAAACTAAAATAACTAAAACAACTATATGCACTAAAACAACTATACAACTAAAAAAACTACAACACCTATAACAACTAAAACAACTATATAAACTAGAACAACTAAAATAACTAAAACAAATAAACAACTAAAACAACTATAACAACTGAAACAACTAAAACACCTAAAACAAATAAAACACCTAAAACAACTAAAACACATATAACAACTAGAACACCTATAACAACTAAAACCCCTGAAACAACTAAAACGCCTGAAACAACTAAAACACCTGAAGCACCTAAAACACCTATAACAACTATAACACATGAAACAACTATAACACCTCAAACAACTAGAACAACTAAAAAAACTAGAACAACTAGAAAAACTAAAACAATCAAAACAACTACAACAACTAAACAACTAAAACAACTAAAACAACTAAAACAACTTGAACAACTATAACAACTGAAAAAACTAGAACAACTAAAACAACTAGAACATATTAAACAACTAAAACAATTAAAACAACTTTAACAGCTGAACAACTAAACAACTAAAACAACTAGAACAACTAAAACACCTAAAACAACTGAATGAACCATAACAACTAAAACATCTTAAACAACTAAACAACTAAAAACAACTCTAACACCTAAAACAACTACAACAACTAAACAACTAAACAACTAAAACAACTAAAACAACTTGACAACTAAAACAACTAGAACAACTAGAACAACTAAAACAGCTTAAACAACTAAAACATCTAAAACAACTATAACAACTAAACAACTAAAACAACTAAAACAACTAAAACAACTAGAACAACTAAACAACTAAAACAACTAAAACAACTAGAACAACTAAGACAACGAAAACAACTAGAACAACTAAAACAACTAAAACAACTAAAACAACTAAAACAACTAGAACAACTACATCACATAAAACAACTATAACAACTAAAACACCTGAAACACATAAAATACCTTAAACACCTATAACACCTAAAACACCTATAACAACTTAAACACCTCAACAACTACAACAACTAAAACAACTATAACAACTAAAACAACTAAAAAATTAGAAGAAATAAAACGCCTCAAACAACTAAAACAACTAGACCACCTAAAACAACTGAAACAACTAGAACAACTAAAATAACTACAAACAACTATAACACCTTAAACAACTATAACACCTAGAACAACTAAAACCACTATAACAATTAAAACAACTAAACTCACTAAAACAACTAAAACACCTATAACAACTAAAAAACCTTAAACAACTTTAACAACTAAAACAACTAAAACACCTTAAACAAATAAAAAAACTGAAACACCTAAAACAACTAGAACACCTAAAAAACTATAACACCTATAAAACCAAGAACAACTAGAACACCAAAAACACCTATAACACCTAAATCACCTAAAACACCTAAACACCTAGAACTCCTAAAACAACTAAAACACCTATAACACAAAAAAAAACTAAAACACCCATAACAACTATATCACCAAAAACAACTATAACACATAAACAACTATAACACCTGAAACAACTAAAACACCTAAAACAACTAAAACACCTATAACATACAAAACACCTGAAACATCAAAACACATTAGAACAACAATAACACCTGAAACAACTGAACACCTCTAACAACTAAAACAACAAAACAACTATTTCAACTAAAACGACTAAACAACTTAAAAAAATACAACACCAATAACAACTAACACAACTGAAACAATGACAACACCTATAACAACCAGAACAACTAAAACAACTTTATTAACTCAACAACTAAAACAACTAAAACAAGTAAAACAACTGAAACAACTATAACAACTATAAAAACTATAACAACTATAACAACTAAAAAAACTATAACAACTAAACAACTTAAACAACTAAACAACTAAAACGACTAAAACAACTAAAACAACACAGTTAACAATATCAACTAAACAACTATAACAACAAAAACAACAAAAACAACAAAAAACAACTAAAATAACTAGGACACCTAAACAACTAAAACAACTAAAACAACTAAAACAACTGAAACAACTGAAACAACTTCAACAATTAAAACAACTAAAACAACTAAAACAACTACAACAACTAAAACAACTAAAACAACTATAACAACTATAACAACTACAATAACTAAAATAACTAAAACAACTTAAACAAATATAACAACTAAAACGACTGAAACAACTATAACAACTATAATAACTAAACCCCTAGAACAACTGTAACACCTAAAATAACTAAAACCCATGAAACAACTACAACACCTTAAACAACTTGATCACCTAGAACAACTAAAACACCCAAAACAACTAAACACATATAACGACTAAAATACCTAAAACAACTAAACAACTATAACAATTGAAACAACTTTAACACCCATAACAACTATAACAACTAAAACAGCTAAATTAACTACAACAACTAAAACAACTAAAACAACATAAACAACTAAACAACAAAAACTAAAACAACTAAAACAACTAAAAAAACTAACACAACTGAATCGAATACAACAACTAGAACAACTAGAACACCCAAAACAGCTGGAAGAACAGAAACAACTAAAACACCTATAACAACTATAACAACTAGAATAACTAAAACACCTAGAACAACTGAAACAACCAAAATAACTAAAACAACTAAATAACTAAAACACCAAAAAAAACTAGAACACCTAAAACAACTAATACCCCTTAAACAACTAAACACTTAAAGCAACTAACTTCAAAAAACAACTACAACACCTACAACAACTACAAAACCTATAACAACTGAAACACCTATAAACACTAAACACCTATAGTAACTAAAACACCTAAAACAACTAAAGCACCTACAACAACTAAACACCTAAAATAACTAAAACACCACGAACAACTATAACACCCAAAACAACTAAAACACCTAGAACAACAAAACAAATAAACAACTAGGACAACTAAAACACCTGAAACAACTAAAACAACTACAACAACTAAAACAACTATAACAACTATAACAACTAAAACAACTAAACAACTCAAACAACTAAAACAACCAGAATAACTATAACACCAAAAAACAACTAAAACACATAACAAACAACTAAAACCCCTATAACAACTAACACATTAAACAACTAGAACACCTAAAACAACTAAAACACCTAAACAACTAAGACACATATAACAACTATAACACCTAAAACAACTATAACAACTAAAACCCCTAGAAACAACTATAACACATAAACCAACTATAACAACCTAAAACAAATAAAACAACTATAACAACTAAAACAATTAAAACAATTAGAACAACTGGAACAACTACAACAACTGAAACAACTATAGCACCTAAAACAACTAGAACAACTAAAACAACTATAACACCTAAAAGAACTAAAAAACCTATAACAACTAGAACACATAAAACAACTACAACAACTAAAACAACTAAACAACTTAAACAACTAACACAACAATAACAACTATAACAACTACAACAACTAAAACAACTAAAACAATTAACACAACTAGAACAACTAAAACAACTATAACAACTAAAACACCTAAAACAACTAAAACAACCATAACAACTAAAACAACTAAATAACTAAAACAAATAAAACGCCTCAAACAACTAAAACAACTAGACCACCTAAAACAACTAAAACAACATTAACAACTAGAACAACTAAAAACAACTATAACACCTAAAACAACTATAACACATAGATCAACTAAAACCACTAAAACAATTAAAACAACTAAAACCACTAAAACAACTGAAACAACTAACACAACTATAACAACTAAAACAACATAAACAACTAGAAGAACTGAAACAACTAAAACAACTGAAACAACTAAAACAACTAAACAAATAAAACAACTATAACAACTAGAACAACTAAAACACCTAGAACAACTAAAACACCTATAACAACTAAAACAACTAAAACATTTAGAATAACTAGAACAACTATAACACCTAGAACCCCTAAAACAACTAAAACAACTAAAATAACTAGAAACAATTAAAACAACTACAACAACTACAGCACCTAAAACAACTAGAACAAATAAAACAACTAAAACAACTAGAACAACTAAAACAACCAAGCAATCAAAACAACTACAACAACTAAAACAACTAAAACAACTAAAACAACTAAAACAACTATAACATCAATAACCCCTAAAACAACTACAACATCTAAAACAACTATAACGCCTAAAGCAACTAAAACATCTAGAACAACTAAAATACCTAAAACAAATATAACACCTGTAACAACTATAACACGTAAACAACTAAACACCTAAAACAACTAAAATAACTAAAACACCTGGAAAAACTATAACACCTAAAACAACTAAAACTTCTAAAACAACTAAAACAACGAAAACACCTATAACACCAAGAACACCTGAACACCTAAAACACCTTAAACCCCTATAACATCTTAAACACCTCAAACAAGTAAAACAACTGAAACAACTATAACAACTAAACAATTAAAAAAACTTAAACAACTATAACACCTAAAACAACTATCACAACAAAAACAACTCTAGCACCTAAAACAACTAAAACAAGTAAAACAACTAAAACAACTAAAACAACTAAACAACTAAAACACCTATAACATGTTTAACACCTTAAACAACTATAACAAAAAAAAAACTGAAACAACTATAACAACTATAAAACTAAAACAAATAAAACAACTCATACAACTAAAACAACTAAAACAACTAAATAACTAAAACAATTATAACAACTAAAACAACACAAACAACTATATCAACTAAAACAACTATAACAACATGAACAACAAAAAACAACTATAAAACAACTAAGACACCTAAACAACTAAAACAACTGAACAACTAAAAAAACTGAACAACTGAAACAACTTCAACAACTAAAACAACTAAAACAACTAAACAACTACAACAACTAAAACAACTAAAACTACTATAACAACTAGAACAACTAAAACAACTATAACAACTAAAATAAATGTAACAACTAAAACAACTGAAACAACTAAAACAACTATAGTAACTAAAACCCCTAGAACAACTGTAACACCTAAAATAACTGAAACCCCTAAAACAACTACAACACCTAAAACAACTAGAACACCTAAAACAACTAAAATACCTAAAACATCTAAACACATATAACAAATAAAACACCTAAAACAACTAAGCCACTATAACAACTACAATAACTATAACACCTAGAACAACTATAACAACTAAAACAACTAAAACAACTATAACAACTAAAACAACTAAAACAACTAAAAAAATTAAACAACTGAAAAAAAAACTGAAACAACTAAAAAAACTAATACAACTGAAACGAATACAATAACTAAACAACTAAAACACCCAAAACAACTAAAACAACTGAAACAACTGAAACACCTATAATATCTATAACAACTAGAACAACTAAAACACCTAGAACAACTGAAATAACTAAAACAACTAAAGCAACTGAAACAACTAAACGACTAAAACAACTAAAACAACTACAACAAATAAAACAACTATATCAACTAGAAGAACTAAATCAATTAAAACCACAAAACAACTATAACAACTCAAACAAATACAACAACTACAACAACTAAAACAACTAAAACAACTACAAAAACTATAACAACTAAAACAACTACAACAACTAAAACAAATAAATAACTAAAACACATAAAACAACTAAAACACCTAAAACAACTAAAACCCCTTAAACAACTGAACACTTAGATCAACTGAATACAAAAAACAACTACAACACCTACAACAACTACAAAACCTAAAACAACTAAAACAGCTATAACAACTAAACACCTATAGTAACTAAAACACCTAAAACAACTAAAACACCTACAACAACTAAGCACCTAAAATAACTAAAACACAAAGAACAACTATAACACCCATAACAACTAAAACACATAGAACACCAAAAAAAAATTAACAACTAGGACAACAAAACACCTGAAACAACTTAAACAACTACAACAACTATAACAACTAAAACAACTAAAACAACTATAACAACTATAACAACTAAAACAACTAGAACAACTATAACAACTAAAACAACTTAAACAGCTGAAACAACTAAAACAACTAAAACAGCTAAAACAACTAAAACAACTAAATAACTAAAACAAATAAAACGCCCCAAACAACTAAAACAACTAGACCACCTAAAACAACTAAAACAACATTAACAACTAGAACAACTAAAAACAACTATAACACCTAGATCAACTAAAACCACTAAAACAATTAAAACAACTAAAACCACTAAAACAACTGAAACGACTAACACAACTATAACAACTAAAACAACATAAACAACTAGAAGAACTGAAACAACTAAAACAACTGAAACAACTAAAACAACTAAACAAATAAAACAACTATAACAACTAGAACAACTAAAACACCTAGAACAACTAAGACACCTATAACAACTAAAACAACTAAAGCATTTAAAATAACTAGAACAACTATAACACCTAGAACACCTAAAACAACTAAAACAACTAAAATAACTAGAAACAATTAAAACAACTACAACAACTACAGCACCTAAAACAACTACAACAACTATAACAACTAAAACAACTAGAACAACTAAAACAACCAAGCAATCAAAGCAACTACAACAACTAAAACAACTAAAACAACTAAAACAACTATAACATCTATAACCCCTAAAACAACTAAAACATCTAGAACAACTATAACGCCTAAAGCAACTAAAACATCCAGAACAACTATAACACCTATAACAAATATAACACCTGTAACAACTATAACACGTAAATCAACTAAACACCTAAAACAACTAAAACAACTAAAACACCTATAACATCAAAAACACATGAACACCTAATACACCTCAAACACCTATAACAACTTAAACACCTCAAACAAGTAAAACAACTGCAACAACTATAACAACTAAAACAATTAAAACAACTAAAATAACTATAACACATAAGGTAACTATCACAACCAAAACAACTATAACACCTATAACAAATAAAACAACTGAAACAATTAAAAAAACTAAAACAACTAAACAACTAAAACACCTATAACATGTATAACACCTATAACAGCTGAACAACAAAAACAACTAGAACAACTATAACAACTATAAAACTATAACAACTAAAACAACTAAAACAACTAAAACAACTAAAACATTTAAAAAACTAAAACAACTAAAACAACACAAACATCTATATCAACTAAAACAGTTATAACAGCAAAAACAACAAAAACAACTAAAACAACTAGGACACCTAAACAACTAAAACAACTAAAACAACTAAAAGAACTGAAACAACTGAAACAACTTCAACAACTAAAACAACTAAAACAACTAAAACTACTAAAACAACTAAAACAACTGAAACAACTAAAAAAAAAACTAAACAACTATAACAACTAAAACAACTAAAACAACTATAACAAATAAAACAAATATAACAACTATAACAACTGAAACAACTAAAACAACTATAGTAACTAAAACTCCTAGAACAACTGTAACACCTAAAATAACTAAACCCCTAAAACAACTAAACCACCTAAAACAACTAATCACATATAATAAATAAAACACCTAAAACAACTAAACAACTATAACAACTAAAGGAACTATAACACTTATAACAACGATAACAACTGAAACAACTAAAACAACTATAACAACTAAAACAACTATAACAACTAAACAACTAAAAAACTAAAATAAATGAAACAACTAAAAAAACAAATACAACTGAAACGAATACAACAACTAAAACAACTAAAACACCCAAAACAACTAAAACAACTGAAACAACTATAACACCAATAACAACTATAACAACTAGAACAACTAAATCACCTAGAACAACTGAAACAACTAAAACAACTAAAGCAACTGAAACAACTAAACGACTAAAACAACTAAAACAACTAAAACAAATAAAACAACTAAAAAACTATAACAACTAAAAAACTACAACAACTAAAAGAACTAAAACAACTAAAACCACATAAAACAACTATAACAACTTGAACAACTAAAACAACTACAACAACTATAACAACTATAACAACTACAACAACTATAACACCTGAAACAACTATAACACCTCAAACAACTAGAACAACTGAAACTACTAGAACAACTAAAAAAATTATGACAATCAAACTAACTACAACAACTAAATAACTAAAACAACTAAAACAACTAAAACAATAAAACAACCGAAACAACTAGAACAACTAAACAACTAAAACAACTTAAACAACTAAAAGAACTAAAACAACTATAACAACTGAACAACTAAAACAACTAAAACAACTAGAACAACTAAAAAACCTAAAACACCTAAAACAACTATAACACCTAAAACAACTATAACACCTAAAACAACTATAACACCTAAAACGACAGGAACACCTAAACAACTAGAACACCTATGACAACTGAAACACCTGAAACATCAAAACACATCAAAACAAGTATAACACCTGAAACAACTAAAATACCTCTGTCACCTAAAACAACTAAAACAACTATATCAACTAAAACAACTAAACAACTAAAAAACTACAACACCTATCACAACTAAAACAACTATATCAACTTGAACAAATATAACACTTAAAACAACTAAAACAACTAAAACAACTAAAACAACTAAAAAAACTAAACAACTAAAACAACTAAAACAACTAAAACAACGAAAACAACGAAAACAACTAAAACAACTAAAACAACTAGAACAACTAAAACAACTAAAACAACTAGAACAACTAGAACAACTATAACAACTGAACAACTAAAACAACTAATACAATTAAAAGCACTAAGACAACTAACTCAACTAAAACAACTACAACAACAATAACAGTTAAAACAACTAAAACATCTAAAAGAATTAAAACAACTAAACTAACTGAAACAACTAAACAACTAAAACAACTAAAATAACTGAAACACCTGTAACAATTAAAACACCTAAAACAACTAAAACACCTAAATAACTAAAAAAAATCAACACCTAAAACAAATAGAAACACCTAAAAAAACTAGAACACCTAAAACAACTATAACAACTAGAACACCTAAAACACCTAAAACACCTAGAACACCTCAAACAAATAAAACACCTAAAACAACTATAACACCTAAAACAACTATAACACCAATAACAACTAAAACACCTAAAACAACTAGAACACCTATAACAACTAAAACACCTGAAACATAGAAACACCTTATAACCACTATAACAACTGAAACAACTATAACACCTCTAACAACTATAACAACTAAAACAACTATATCAACTTTAACAACTAAACAACTAAAAAAACTACAACACCTATAGCAACTAAAACAACTATATCAACTAGAACAACTAAAACAACTAAAACAACTAAGACAACTAAAACACCTAAACAACTACAACACCTAAAACAACTACAACACCTAAAACAACCAAACAACTAAAACAACT
Source organism: Gammarus roeselii (assembly GCA_016164225.1). Taxonomy (NCBI): domain Eukaryota; kingdom Metazoa; phylum Arthropoda; class Malacostraca; order Amphipoda; family Gammaridae; genus Gammarus; species Gammarus roeselii. Next base: position 13,201 of record SDVV010006499.1, read on the forward strand.
TGAACAACTAAAACAACTAGCACAACTGAAACAACTAAGACAACTAAAACAACTAAACAACTAAAATAACTAAAACAACTGAAACATCTATAACAACTAAACAACAAAAACAACTATATCAACAAGAAAAACTAAAACAACTAAAACAAGTAAAACAACTACAACAACTAAAACACATAAAACAACTAAAACACCTAAAACAACTATAACACCTGTAACAACTAAAACGCCTAAAACAATTAAAACACCTGAAACAACTATAACAACTACAACACCTATAACAGCCAAAACAACTATAACAACTAGAACAACTATAACAACTAAATCAACTAAAACAACTAAACAACTAAAACAACTAAAACAACTAAAACAACTAAGACAACTAACACAACTAAAACAACTACAACAACAAAAACAACTAAAACAACTAAAACAACTAAAAAAAAATAAAACTAAAACAACTAAAACAACTAAACAACTAAAACAACTAAAATAATTAAAACACCTGAACAACTATAACACATATAACCTCTATAACACCTAAAACTACTAGAACACCTAAATCAACTAGAACACCTGAAACAACTACCACACCTAAAACAACTACCACACCTAAAACAACTAAAACATTTAGAACACCTGTAACACATAAAACACCTTAAACGCCTAAAACACCTATAACAACTTAAACACCTCAACAACTAAAGCAACTAAAACAACTATAACAACAAAAACCACTAAAAAACTAAAACAACTAATAAACTAACAAATAAAACGCCTAAAATAACTAAAACAACTAAAACAACTTAACAACTAGAACACCTATAACAACTAAAACAACTAGAACAACTAAAACAACTATAAACAACCATAACGCCTATAACGACTATAACACCTAGAACAACTAATACAACTAGAACAATCGAAACAACTATACCCACCAAAACAAATATAACACCTATAACAACGAAAAAACTTGAACAACTTAAACGACTAAAACAACTAAAACAACTAAAACAAGTAAAATAACTATAACACCTGTAACAACTATAACACCTAAAACAATTAAAACATCTATAACAACTATAAAAACTAAAACAATTAAAACATCTATAACAACAATAAAAACTAAAACACCTAGAACAACTAAAACCAACTAAAAAACTATAACACCTAAAACAACTATAACAACTAAAACACCTAGAACACCTAAAAACACCTAAAACACCTACAACACCTCAAACACCTAGAACACCTACAACAAATAAAACACATATAACACCTAAAAACCTAAAACATCTAAAACAACTATAACACCTAAAACAACTATAACACCTAAATTAACTATAACACCTAAGACAACTACAACACCTAAAATAACTAGAACATCCATAACAACTAAAACACCTCTAACATCAAAACACCTTAGGAACAACTATAACACCTGAAACAACTAAAACACCTCTAACAACTAAAATAACTATAACAACTATATACACTGAAACAATTAAACAAATAAAAAAAACTACAACACCTATTATAATTAAAACCACTATATCAACTTGAACAACTAAAACAACTAAAACAACTAAACAACTAAAACAACTCAAACAACTAAAACAACAAAACAACTAAAACAACTAGAACACTTGAAACAACTAAAACACATAAAACAACTATAACACATATAACAACTAAAACACCTAGAACAACTATAAAACCTGAAACAACTAAAACACATGAAACACCTAAAACACCTATAACAACTATAACACCTGAAACAACTATAAAACCTCAAACAACTAGAACAACTGAAACAACTAGAACAACTAGAAAAACTAAAACAACTAAAGCATCTACAACAACTAAAACAACTAAAACAACTAAAACAACTAAAACAACTATAACAACTAATAAAACTATAACAACTTAAACAACTAAAACAACTTAAACAACTATAACAACTAAACAACTAACTTAACTAAAAACATCTAAAACAACTAAAACAACTAAAAACAACTAGAGTAACTAAACACCAAGAAACAACTAGAAAACACATAGAAAACTAAAACCCCTATAACAACTAGAACACATAAAACAACTAGAACACCTAAAACAACTAAATTACCGGAAACAATTATAACACATATAACAACTAAAACACCTATAACAACTATAACAACTAAAACACCTAGAAAACAACCATAACACCTAAAACAACTATAAAAACTATAACAACTACAACAACTAAAACAACTATGACAACTATAACAACTAAAACAACAACAACAACTACAACAACTAAAGCAACTAAAACACCTAAAAACAACTCAAACAACTATAACAACTAAAACACCTAAACAACTAAACAACTTAAACAACTATAACACCTAAAACAACTAAAACAACTAAACAACTAAAACGACTACAACGACTATAACAACTAAAACAACTAAAACAACGAAAACAACTAGAACAACTACAACACCTATTACAACTAAAACACCTATAACAACTATAACACATAAAACAACTATAACACCTAAAACAACAAGACAACAGAAACAACTAAAACACCTAAAAACAACTAGAACACCTACAACAACTAGAACAACTGTAACAACTAAAACAACTAAAACAACTAAAACAACTGAAACACCTATAACAACTAGAACAACTAAAACACCTAAAATAACTGAAACATTTTAAACAACTAAAACGACTAGAACAACTATAACATCTAAAAACAACCAAAACAACTAAAACAACTGAATAACTAAAACACCTAAAACAACTAGAACACCTTAAACAACTATAACCCCTTAAACAACTAAAACACGTAGAGCAACTAAAATACATAGAACAACTAAAACTCCTAAAACAACTACAACACCTAAAACAACTGAAACACCTAAATCATCTACGACACCTAAAACAACTAAAACACCTACAACAACTTAAAAGCCTAAAAAATATCTAAAACACCTATAACACCTAAACAACTATAACACCTAAAACAACTGAAACAACTAAACAACTACAACACCTAAAACAACTACAACACCTAAAACAACCAAAACAACTAAAACAATTAAAACAACTAAACAACTAAAACAACTAAGACAACTGAAACAACTGAAACAACTAAAACAACAGAAACAACTATAACAACTAAAATAACTAAAACAACTAAAACATTTATAAAAACTAAACAACTAAAACAACCAACACAACAAAAACAACTATATCAACTAGAACAACTAAAAGAACTGAAACAAATTAACAACTACAACAACTAAAACAACTAAAACAACTAAAACAACTACAACACCTATAACAACTAAAACACCTAAAACAACTAAAACACATAGAACAACTATAACAACTACAACAACTATAACAACTGAAACAACTAAACGCCTCGAACAACTAAAACACATGAAACACCTAAAACTCCTAAAACAACTATAACACCTGAAACAACTATAACAACTAGAACACCTATATCACCTACAACACCTAAAACAACTATAACACCTAAAACAACTAAAACAACTATAATAACTAAAACAATTAAAACATCTATTACAACTAAAAAACAGAAACAACTATATCAACTAGAAAAACTAAAACAACTGAAACAAGTGCAACAACTACAACAACTAAAACACATAAAACAACTAAAACACCTAAAACAACTATAACACCTGAAACAACTAAAACGCCTAAAACAACTATAACACCTGAAACAACTATAAGAAATACAACACCTGAAACAACCAAAACAACTAAAACAACTAGAACAATTAAAGCAACTTAAACAACTAAAACAACTAAAACAACTAAAACAACTATAACAAATAGGACAACTAACACAACTAAAACAACTACAACAACATAAACAACTAAAACAACTAAAACAACTAAAAAAAATTAACTAGAACAACAAAAAAAACTAAACAACTAAAACAACTAAATAATTAAATCACATAAAACAACTATAACACATATAACCTCTATAACACCTAAAACAACTAGAACACCTATAACAACTTGAACACCTAAAACAACTACAACACCTAAAACAACTTAAACAACTAGAACACCTGTAACACATAAAACACTTTAAACACCTTAAACACCTATAACAACTTAAACACCTCAACAACTAAAACAACTAAAACAACTATAACAACTAAAACAACTAAAACAACTAAAACAAGTAAAATAACTAAAACACCTGTAACAACTATAACACCTGAAACAACTAAAACACCTAGAACACCTAGAACACCTAAAACACCTAGAACACCTAAAACACCTCAACACCTAAAACAACTAAAACACCTATAACACCTAAAAACCTAAAACATCTATAACAACTATAACACCTAGAACAACTATAACACCTTAAACAACTATAACACCTAGAACAACCACAACACCTAAAACAACTATAACACCTCTAACAACTAAAATAACTATATCAACTATAACAACTAAACAACTAAAAAAACTACAACACCTATAACAACTAAAACAACTATATCGACTAGAACAACTAAAACAACTAAAACAACTATGTCAACTAAAACACCTAAAACAACCACAACACCTAAAACAACTAGAACACCTATAACAACTAAAACACCTCGAACATCAAGAAATCTTAAAACACCTATAACACCTGAAACAACTAAAACACCTCTAACAACTATAATAACTAAAACAACTATATAGCTACACTAAAACAACTAAACAACTATAAAAACTAAAACACTCATAACAACTAAAACAACTATATCAACTAGAACAACTAAAACAACTATAACTACTAAACAACTATAAACAACTAAAACAACTAAAACAACTAGAACACCTATAACAACTAAAACACCTAAAACAACTGACATACATATAACAACTAAAACACCTAAATAACTATAACACCTGAAACAACTAAACGCCTAAAACAAATAAAACACCTGAAACATCTAAACACTTATAACAACTATAACACCTGAAACAACTATTACACCTCAAACAACTAGAACATCTAAAACAACTAGAACAACTAGAAAAACTATAACAATCAAAACAACTACAACAACTAAAACAACTAAAACAACTAAAACAACTAAAACAACTAAAGCAACTAAAACACCTGAAACAATTAAACAACTAAAACAACTAAAACAACTTAAACAACTAA
>SDVV010006500.1:0-18412 GCA_016164225.1 Gammarus roeselii
GGACAGCCCTTCTTTCTTCCTCTGATATAGGAGTGAAACATCTTGGGAGTAACAGAGAAGTTGTCTGCTAATTTCTGCTCATACAGACACTGGCTGTGGCGTGAAAAATTTCTGTTCTCAAAATTAGGCCCACTAAATCTCTACAAGGACGCCAACACCTCCTCATGTCGCCTACCAAGCTCCCCCTTTAAAAGCTTATACTGCGCCCAAGCCCTAGATCTACTGGTCTTCAGTTCCCTAGGGGGGCCCCGCAACCAGCTTGGTCGTGAAGCAGAGTCTTGAGAGGGAACAAACTTGTCTACAAGGGAATGGACAATTGTCTGAAACAAACTATAATTCTCCTCTACAGTGCCATACAAAAACTCGTAATGCCAGTCAACACCCTCTAAAACCTCTCTCATGCTCCTGTAATCACCACGAGACCACATAACTGATTTCAAACCAGGATCCCCTGCAACATCATTCATCTGAAAGATATACTCCACCAAGACAGGGGCATGGTGGCACCCTGGAAGAGGAGGTAAAACTGCCACAGAAGACACCTGATCCTCCTCCGTAGTCAACACCAGATCAAGAATGCTACCCGAATCAAGAAAAATTACCTTCCCTCACCCACTGAGTGAGTCCAAGAAGGACAAAACAATCAAGAAACTGGGAATCAACGGGTGGGATATGATTATTAAAAACGTCTGCAGACCAATCCAATGAAGGCAAGTTAAAATCCCCAAGAACAACAACCTCTCTGCCAACACAAAACTCCATTAAGAATTCAATCAGTTTAGCATTCTCCTCAGCTGAGTAGGAAGGAGGGCGGTACGCCACCACAACCAGAAGATCATAATCAAGAAGGGAAATGTCAGCAACATTGGGTAAAGTCACCTCAATTTGCACAAACTTCAAATTGTTAGCAACAAACAAACCGACTTCATGCTTCTTCACCTCCCCCACCACATCCCCTCCACCAGCTGACATCCTGGCAAATCAACAAAGGATGAGGACACCGAAAAAGTCAACCACGACTCGCACACGCCCACCAACTGCATATCCCACCGCTGACCATATGACCAACAAAAGGGACCTTATTCATCAGATAATTCAAATTGACACAGCACAACCTGAGACAGGAGAAATCCATCTGTGAAGACTGACTAGCTAGTTTAAAGCACTGCCTCCGCAGCCCCCCGGGATGCCTTGGGTACCAGTCGGAGCTCCACGTCCACCACCACCAGAGCCACGACCACCTACAGCACCACTACCACGGCTCCCAACCCTACCCCGGCCGCCAGCCGCACCGCGCACTCCGGCATCACCGCGACCGCCGATGGAAACAATGGAGAAACAATAAATTTCCTGGGCTCATGTGGGATCCTAAACTCATGTGGTGACTTCACATTGCAGCCCTGGAGACTCGCTGCAGAAAGTCAATGGGACTTTTCCTTTCGGTAACATCCCTGAGGTACGGTGCTGACATGGACACTGTCATGACGCTGTGCAGAGCAATAATACGATCACGCATCGACTACGGAGCCGTTGTTTACGGTTCAGCAGCAAAAACTAACCTCGAACCCTTCTCAATCATCGTATATAACGCAATGCGCATCACAACCGGCGCGTTGCGTTTCTCGTACATTGAATGCCTTAACGTGCTTGCTAACGAGGTTCCACTCCTGTTTTGGCAAGACAAACTTCCGTTGCAATACTATTTATACACTAGAAGCCTGATCATTATCCCAGCACTCACCCACACCACCAACATTTCCAATAAACTCCTCTTTGCAGCTATGAAGAATATTTGCCCAAGTTTTTTTCTGCGAGTTGACAACCTGCTGACCTTGCTAAACATCAATCGTAAGTCTATTAGGCCTACATTCTTCTACCGAGTTCTTCAAATTAACACATCATCAAGGATGATCAACCCAAAACTAGTCAATCTAGATCTGCAAGTATATATATCCTAAAGCAACTACTCCTGCCAACTCGCACCGACAGGAATTCATGAGAGTACTCAAGGACAATATTCAGAGCATCGACATATATACACAGACGGCTCCAAAATCACGGCTGGAGTGGGAGCCGTCGCTGTGCGCGAGGAAATACCACGTTCGGCTACCCTCCCACATGAGGCCTCTGAGTTCTCAGCAGAGAGTCACGCACTCAAACTAGCTATCTTTATTGCAAAAAACACATTGCCTCCCCAAATACGTCTTATTCTCAGACAGTTGGAGTGCTCATGCTCAGCTCAAAATGTTGCACTACTAACTCCCTCCCACATTTAAAATGCAGCACAATCTTTTTTTAATGTCTGAGACTGGTCTGGCGGTCAAATTCCGCTGAAGCACAGGACATGTCGGAATAAGAGGAAGTGAGCTCGCAGATACGCTTGTTAAACTGGCGTTTACCCTACAAGAACAATTTCTTGCTATACATTACAGGGACTGGTTCCCTATTATCAACTCCCGATGGAACGACATGTGGATAAAACAATTGAGTGGATAAAAAATGCTCTCAGTTGAGCCCTCGGTTGGAAAATGGGAAACAAAGTTCTCCAACAGAAAAACCAAGTGTCCACCAACCGCTTATGCACGGGACACACGTGGGTAACCTACAACTACCTAATGGATGTAGACATGAGTCTGGATGCACCACCATGCTCCTGTTGCCATCAGGTGGCAACCAGCCTAAAACACTTACTGATGGATGGCAAGGCACTCGCAGCAGCCCAAAGAGCTTTTCTGAACTTCCTGTGAAACCTACAAAGTTTGCTCACTGACCCTACCTCCTGGAAAAAGCTTATTGCTTTTGGAAAACTTACCAGACTATACAAAGGCGTCTAAACCCCAAACTTCTGTGCAAGCAAGGTGGTCTCTCCACCCCTCAATGCACAATGGAAACAATACGTCTATTTAGATCCGCGTAATACATGCCATTCCTGTACGCACCAGTTAGCGTATATGCCACAGTCAAAACATGTGTTTGAATTGCATCTGACAAGATTATTTTTTTCGCACACAAAGGTGTGCAAACCTATTTGAATCTATGATGTTTGTGCCCTACGGAGCAACCTGTGATAACCCGCGTTGAGGCTCTGGTGGAAATAAAGCTTGAATCAAATCAAAGGACCATGCTGCTCAGAGTTCTGTATCTGCCTTCCCTGAATTTTGTTTAACCTATTTTTGAATAGAGCTCCAAACTTAGCTATTTTCCTGCTCACGTTCAAAATGGCTTTTGTGTGGTGTTTCTTTAAAATGCTATATCATCACTGTTGATACACACATTGTAGTATTTTGTAGAGCAAGTAAAATATAACCAGCTGCACAGCTAGTGTTGATTGCTTCAGCAAAAAATTTTTGCTCCTCCAAAATATAGCGGTGAACTGAGGTTGTGCTATTTTCCAAACGCAGATGATGCTTCAAAAGTGTTAAGAAATTTTAATTGAAACAGAAGTGTGGTAGTCAACATCTCCAGACTGCTTAGAGAAATTCTGCGCATTCTGTATGTTTGATGTATGTTAGATCTGTAACCTGTCTGCCAGTTTGTATTCCTAAGACTGAAATGGTAATTGTCATATTTGAAAGCTGTCAACTTATCAAGTTAATTTGTAGAACTAGCAGATTTTTTTCTGCTGGTAGACATGGTTGTTCCACTGTGGGGAAGAATGTCAAAGGGTCCTAAGAAACATGATTGTTCAACTGTGGCGGAGGATGTCAAAGAGTCCTGAGAGACATGATTGTTCTTCTGTGGCGGAGGATGTCAAAGAGTCCTGGGAGACAGGATTGTTCCACTGTGGCGGAGGATGTCAACGGGTCCTGGGAGACATGATTGTTCCACTGTGGCGGAGGATGTCAACGGGTCCTGGGAGACATGATTGTTGTGCTCTGGCAGAGAAAGTCATTTTTTTTCTTCTGAAATATATATTTTCGATTATCATGCATTGTTTGAAGTGATTCTTATTGTCATTACAGGTTTATTCATACGTTTGATATAACGTCCCTAGACTTCAGTGCAATATTGATCAATTTTTATTCAATTTTTATTCAAGTGCTTGTTTGCTCCGCTGCAAAGCATTTGCAGTCTTGAGTTATTTATAGAAACCAGACATCAAAGATCATGTATCCTTAGATTACTCTTTTGCAACATATTGCATCATTAGGTAGCTAATGACTTTTCCGTTGACATGGCGGTTCTTGCATTTCTCACAGACGTTACTGTGCCTCTACTCTTCCTGGAGCCAAAACTCCTTACATCTTCATTTGCCGCAACACATGGATTAAGTAGCAGAGGACTAAAGAGGTGTCGGCAACAGCTTCAGTCAGTTTCAATGTTACAAGATGACAAGAGCAGCATAGTATTGCCTTCTCAAGTTGCTTCTACTGCTCAAGAAGGTCATCCCGAACCTGTTTTAGTTGAAGAAAAGGATGAAATTGAATATGTACATGAACCATCAATCAAAGAAGAGCCATTGCATTCAGACGAAATTGAGTATGAGGAAGATGCTAAGGCCTTTGGAGGAACTGAAGCAGAATCAAATGTGAGTGGCTCTGCTCCTTTCAAGAAGCTGTCTGGTTGCTCTCCAGTCCTGATTGTCAGAGATGGATCATTTGCATGCAACCATTGTGAGTACAGTACCAATCATAAGAATAACCTCCTTTCACATGTTCTCATTCATGGGAGTTTCAAAGATAATCTTCTCATACACAAGGGGGAGATATTATTCGCTTGTAACCATTGCAAGTACAAAACTAATCATAAAGGCAATCTTAGAATGCATCTTCGCACACATGAGAGTGACAGAGTAAAACTATTTGCTTGCAACCAATGCAAGTACACTACTGATCATAAATCCAGTCTCAAAATGCATCTCCATGCACATGAACCTGACAGTGTTAAACTATTTGGTTGCAACCAGTGCAAGTACAGTACTGATCATAAATTCAATCTGAAGGTGCATCTCCACACACATGAGCGTGACCGAGTTAAACCATTTGCTTGCAACCAATGCAAGTTCAGTACTGATCATAAATTCCAGTTCAATTGCCATCTCCGCACACATGAGCTGGACAGAGTTAAACTATTTACCTGTAACCAATGCAAGTACAGTACTGATCATAAAGCCCATCTAAATGTGCATCTCCACACACATGTGCGTGACCGAGTTAAACTATTTGCTTGCAACCAATGCAAGTACAGTACTGATCATAGAGGCAATCTCAAAGTGCATCTCGGCACACATGACAGAGTTAAACTGTTTGCTTGCAACCAATGCAAGTACAGTACTGATCTTGAAGCCAGTCTCAAAATGCATATCCGCACGCATGAGCATGACAGAGTAAAACTATTTGCTTGCAACCAATGCAAGTACACTACTGATCATAAAGGCAATCTCAAAATGCATATCCGCACACATGAGCATGACAGAGTAAAACTATTTGCTTGCAACTAATGCAAGTACAATACTGCTTGTAGGAGCAGTCTCAAAAGACATATCCTAGTCCATACTCCTAGATGAACCATTTGATTAATTTAATGCGAGTTAAGAACTAATTAAGGCCCTGTCACATCACAACTCATTCATGTAGAGTCTGATAATCCAGTTGTTTGCTATGACTGTTGGTGCCGTCTGAATGATGTGTAAAAGCTATCTCAGGCATATCTCATGACTGTTAGAGGTGTGGTGTTGTTAAAGCCATCTGAGACATCCCCATGACTGTTAGAGGAGTGGTGTTGAAAAAGCCATCTCAGACATATCCCCATGACTGTTAGAGGAGTGGTGTTGTAAAAGCCATCTCAGACATATCTTCATGACGATTAGAGGTGTGGTGTGGTAACAGCCATCTCAGACATATCTACATGTCTGTTAGAGGTGTGGTGTGGTAACAGCCATCTCAGACATATCTACATGTCTGTTAGAGGTGTGATATTTGCTCGACACCATTCTTGGGAAATGTGCAGAAACTGATATCTGATCAGTGACCCTGAATTATGCTGTATATCAAGGATGCATCGAGGCGTTGGCATTGGCAAGTATCGGCTAAATTTGCTGGTATTGGTTCCTACTATTATTGGAAAATGGTGAAGGTATCTGTATCTGCAAAAAAATGCCAATACTTGCTGATATTTAAGTATGAAACTCAAGCAGTAGCTAATCATGAAAATTTCACGATTAGAATTGCGTATACAAACTTGAATTTTATATAATTGCACTTGGAGATGCATTAACTTTGTTCCTTTAGATGGTGTTTCAAATGAAAAACGTCAACAAATCTCAAACCTCCTGCAAGTATATTCCTCAGATATGTGGTCTGCAAATCAAGAATCTCTATTGTGGGGGCTGAGGCTGTGTTTTATTCATACAAAATTATCTGTATTCAGCCCCACTGACTTACCGGCTCCTCCCTCTGTGATGTCTGGTTTGGAAAAACAGACTGGTGATTTTTCCACCACAATGTTGGGGCCATTGTCTCACATGAGGGGGTTCCAGTAACCCCAAGCAATTTCAGTTAAATTCTCAATTAGAGCTTAAATAATGATTATTACTCATTATTTATATTGCACTTCAGGTTTTATTAATTATCATTGTTCATTTCACTTATTTGCGGCGATATTTATTATATTAATTATTTATTCGATTTTCATGATGGAAGGGGCGTGTCCAATTGGCTGTATAGAGATGCACTTGTGGGTGAACAGGCAGTTGATCTAGAGCCGTCCCCAAAAGAGGTCAGCCCATGCCTCTGGCGGCTCCTTCCGTTGCTCCCTTACTTAGTATCTTCATTGCTCCGTCACTCTACGTTTGCCATAACGCTCTTCTGTTATGATTGGGTACCGCCAGTGACTGAATATTGTGTGCGTTACTAGCGCGGTGAACCCTGTATTCAAAGTGTAGCTTTGAAGTGCTTTTCTGAACTGAGTTTTATTGAATATAATGTGTTGAATATTACTCTGGTTTTTAACCTATTTATATTGAAACCTGGTGTACGGCGTTTTGTGAGAGTTACTGTGTGGTCCTGTACCCCGGTTGACCCACCGAGCCTATACTGGCCTGGACGACCTGCCGCCTCTGTGACCATCCTGACTAAGAGCGGTAGTGGGGTCGCTGGGTCAAGAAGTGCAGGCACCCACACTATCATGCCCGTCAAGTTATCCATCAAAGCATTAACTCATCAAACACCATCACTCCCATTCCAATCCTGTCTAAAGCTGCAAAGGCCCTCAACAAATCTTTTTAAAAATTGCAGTCAAGCCTGCATCTTGCGTATTTTTCCGACCTTGGTACAAGTCTCTAGGATATCTCTTACACATATCTGTTCATCTGGCCGTTGTCTCTATCTAGCTCTTGCATACCTGTTAAGTTCACATATAAGTCTCCCACGTATGTATCTCTCAGTCCATGAATTTGTGCATTTGCCTGAAACTCGATGATGTGTTGATGACAAATTTAGGTGTCTCAGAACTTTTGTACATGCAAAGTGTTTGTCCTTGCTCTGTTCCACCTTATCTCGAATCAAGATATAGTTGCGTTCGAGATACGGGTTTTCAGATGGGTAGAGCTTCTATATCCCTACAAGCAGCTGGTGCATGCTCAATTGCATATCAGATATAGCGTTCTGCCAGTATTGAAATATTTATTTATCCCCAGCAGCAGCAGCTGAGCTAGGCTGAGCAGCAATATTTCGAAGCACTATGCTACACCAGGTGGTAATACTGTTGTGGGCCAGTAACTATACAAAGGATCACTATTGTCTAATTACTTTATCTACACTAAAACCCGCAAACACAGGGGTCGCAACCATATAGTGGCCCTTTTAGGGATGTAGTACCTTGCACTGTGGCAAAATTCTTTTTCTTCAACTGTCCTCAAGTAAACAAGACTGACAGGAATTCTTCTTCTGCTTGTCAGAATTTCAGTAGCACGGACGAAAGGAATGAGAGCTAGAAATACACTGCTACTAATTGTTAGTTCCTTATAGATGAATAGGTGGCTAATCCTATAGATTAGGCAAATATGACTACTACAGGCTTCCAGCTAGCCTTTTTCAATTTAGTGCATGATATTTTTACTTGGAAATATCAACTAATTTATTAATTGAAATATGAATAATTAGTGCCTGATTCTCTCAAGGCTTTGAAAGGTATGAAAATTATAACCAATTCTTTTACTTGCTCTCCTATACTGTCTGTGCTTCTGCTTGGATTTAGGATCAATGTGCTGGCTGACAACGGTTCTGCAGCATTGCCTCACTCAATTATACTGAATGAACTAACTATTAAATTCTCTCTGAAGGTTTGTCTTTATTTTTATTCCTGACCTTTTGGTTGGTCAAGCATTTGTTTCTCCCAACTATATATAAGTGTATATATATTGTCTGCTTTGCAGATGAGTATTTAGATAGCTATTTACTTCAATCAAAAAACATTATGTAATTTCGTTTGTGATACTTTCTTAAATGTTTATTTTACTATTTCAAGGATGCTTACCTCATGACTTTTCAACTCATACAGCTAACCGTATTTCTTTTCTACACCAATAGATCAATAGTCTCCCTCTTCACCAATAGATCTACTGAAGAATAGCTATGAATACTGCACTCATTTGGTACCTCGTACTACTAGTATCAACAAGCTTGACTACTGAAAGCTTTGCCAAAACGGTGGGTACCCAGGACTCTACCTAACAGATAAACTTGGCAGGCAACCCCTTGAAGCTGCACCAAGTGTTGCTGACTCAGGTGGCTCACCTGGGAATGCTTACAGGAAGTCTAAACTTCCTAACAAACCACTACGACTATAAACAGAATTCCCCTAGAGATGGCTAGTAGCAGATAACGACTAAAAGGACATGACCATCAAAGTCCATCAAAGTCCTCAACTACTAAGGTGATCTATTGATCCCTCTAGATGATTGGACTTGAAGGTCTGCTCCAGATTTGTATGGGGATAACTACACAGAATGACCAGTGGTCAAACAGCTTAAACTAAACACTGAGTGGTGTCTCAGCTGTACTCGAGCCACTAATATGCCCTCTGACCAGAACAACTTAGCCAATGAACCTAGTCACCGTTGCTAAGTCGAACATCAGTAGGCCAATGATCAGGATGGGTAATAGCTAAGGGGATATTGGTAAGGGTTTTCCACTGACAATAGATTAGGACTAAGGGTCAACTGATAGGTTTGCTCATAACCAAAGTGAATTTTATGACTGAATGAAGTAGACACTGTTTAATTATGTATACTTTAAACCTAATCTCAATAGAAATATATTGATCTTACAATAGAAATGAGGGATGACTTGATGACACTATAGCTCTTATATAACTGATTACAGAGAAGTTACTATGAGGGTAAGTTTCAGGAGACACTACCAAATAGTTTTAGTCAACCGTGCTGTTGGAGATGTTACCAAGTAACAAAAGTCAATAAACACGGGAGAGGAATATAACACCTCTATAACTATTTATGGATACCCAAAAGCTGCTATAATGAGTCAGGTAGACACTTCTGTTATGCACACATTTGAGTGCCTGCAAGCTACCCAGAATGCTAGAGCTCAGTTCAGTCACTGGCTTTAGTATAACTAGCAAGTGCGGTCTGCCATAAAGTCAGCTATGTGTACAACAGCTCTCTTGCACTGCTATCAGGCTCAGGCTCAACAGCTAAAGTTGTGCCCTATTATAATTTAACCAGTCTACAGCTTGACCAGTAAACAATGAAGGGCGCGACTGTATATACAAACAAATACTAGGGTGTTATGTATATGTCTGCGTTCTGGAGGTCTCCTTGAGAAGAGAACAATAACATTATTTAAACATGTTAATAAGTGAAGGTAAACTCCTGCATACATAAATAGGAGGGTACATCTCACCTCATTAAACTTTATACAAACATCAACAACTAATAGATGGAACAACACGGAATGCAGAAGAAACACAGAACTATAAACTACTTCTTAGAACAATTAAATAAACTGCTCAACCATCTGTACATTGGGACCACAAGTTGAAAGATCTCTGCTTAGAAAACAGCAGGAAAAAAACTCCTAACCCACATAGATAGCGCTCTCACCTTTGCCTACTAATGGTGAGACAGCAGCATACAGGCTCTTCTGGCAAAATGTGGCTCTCACTGCACACAATGCAACGGGGCTTCACGTTAGTGATGTAGCTGGCGGTGGCAATCAAGATCCCGTTGAATAAGTGCTCTAGAGCAGATTCCTAGGCCTCATCAACTAATCTGTGACAGAAGACAGATACATAGGTTGAGGGAACATGATGGGGGTGCCACCGCACCCCACAACAATACCATCGATGTTACTGTAAAAGAATGTTTACCTTGTACTTTACTGTAACCAAGACACAACGTATTATTTTCATGTGCACCTGCATATTAACTATGAACTTGAGTGCGAGGTCCCAAGGGTCCCGTAGGTACTCTCAAGTGTGAAGTCCAAAGAGGTCCCATAGGACCTCTTGAGTGTGAGGTCCCATGTTTAAGAACTCCGTTATAAACTCTTGAATTCATCAATGATTCCCTGCTTTATTATATTTCAATTTTATTTAAATATTGGATACTTTGTATAGGTGAATGTGAGTTTGGTGTGGTAAGTGGAAGGAAGTCTGGTGTGGAGGAAGGTTGGGTACAAGGAGGTGTGGTCTTAATATTGAGTGATCGGTTGGCTCGTAGCGCTAACAAATGGAAGGAGGTGTCTTCAAGATTGATGTGGGTGAAAGTTAAGTTAGGCGTAGAAAGATAGGCATTTGTGAGTGCTTACAAACCTGACTGAGAGAGCAGTGAAGAGGAGAGGGAGCAATTCTAGACTGACCTGAGTGAGTGTATTGGGAGTTTTGGAGGTCATTTCAATGTAGTTGTACTGGGTGACCTTAATGCAAGAGTTGGAGATGTAGTGGTGGGAATGTGATAGGAAGGTATGGCGTTCCCAGTAGAAATGACAGTGGATAAAACCTGATGGGTCTGTGTATATAGCAGGATTTGGTGGTCAGGAACAGTTAGTTCAAGGCTTGAACAGTTAGTTCAAGAAGCGAGATATCCACAAGTACACATGGGTATGGATGGCCCGTGGTGCAGTGGTGGAGAGAGCACTGATGGATTTTGTGCTAATATCGAGGAGAGTGGTGGGGAGGCTGCTGGATGTGCGATTGTCGAGAGGGAAGGGTGGAGGAGTGTCTGAACATCTGCTGGTGGCAGGTAGATTAAGAGTGGAGCAGAAGTGGAAGGGCAACAATCGAGTGGGAGGAGGAAGAGAGGTAGTGAAAGTGAGTGGACTGAATGTGAGAAGTCGAGCCGAGGAGTTCCAGTAGGCGTTATAACAACGTGAGAGGACAGGACCTGAAAAATGGAGGAAGAATGGGAGACGTTAAAGGATGCGTTGCTGAGATGTGCGAAGAAGGTGTGTGGTGCGCGCCGTGTGGGCGGGTGCAGAAGGAAAGATTGCGAGTGGTGGAACGAGGAGGTCAAACTGGCGGTGGCACGGGAAAAAGGAGCGTTTGAGGAGTGGTTGCAGGTGAAGTCGGTGGGGCTTATGAAAGGTACAAAGAGAGAAGAAACAAGGTGAAGCCAGTGGTGAGGAGAGCCCAAAGGGATGCTGATGCTAGGTGGGCAGACGGTTGTGCCAGAATTTTGAGGAGAACATAAAGGTCGGAAGTGGTGAAAGAGGAAAACAGCCAGTTGCTGTTGGAAAATTTGGTGATGTACGGTTGAGGTGGGCCAAGTTTTTTGATGAGTTGTTGAATGTTGATGATAACGGAGAGGCTGACATTGTTGCTGTGGGTGGTGGTGCTCGGATGCCAGTTTTGAGAGAAAGACTTGTTGCGGACATTAACAAGGAAGAGGTGCAAGAGGCGATGGAGGTATGAAAGAAGGGAAATTCCCAGGTTTGGAGGGCGTTGCGACCGAGTGCCTGAAGAAGGGTGGAGTAACGATTCTTAAATGGTTGGTGAGGTTACTGAACTTGTGTTTTGTGGCAGGTGTGGTACCAATTTAGTAGCGCAGTGCCTTCATTGTTCCGCTGTATAAGTGCAAAGGAGATTTAAATGAATGCTGTAGCTCGATAGATATCAGTCTGTTATGTGTGATTGGCAAGTTGTACGGGAGGATGCTGATCAAAAGGATTAGAGACTGTACGGACTGCGTAATTGGAGAGGAACAGTGTGGCTTTAGGAGTGGTAGAGGGTGTGTCAATCAGATTTTTGCAGTAAGACAGGTTTGTGAGAAGTACCTTGCCTAAGGAAGGGATGTGTTCTGGGCCTTCATGGATCTGAAGAAGGCATACGACAGGATTAACAGGGAAGCGCTGTGGAGGGTGTTGCGTTTGTATGGAGTGGGCGGACATCTGTTGAAAGCGGTGTGGAGTTCCTATGTTGGCAGCCGAGCATGGATCAGAGTGGGAAGCAAGGTGAGTGATTGATTCACATTGAAAGTGGGACTTAGACGAGGCTGCGTGATGTCTCCCTGGCTGTTCAACCTCTATATGGATGGAGTGGTCAGGGAGGTGAACGCGAGTGTGCTGGGTCGTGGCTTCGAACTGCTGGAAGCTAATGGGCGGAGTTGGCCTTTGAGCCAGCTGCTATTTGCTGATGATACGGCCCTGGTGGCGGATTCAGAGGAGAAGCTATCTATGCTAGTCTCCTGAGTTTGGTAGAGTGTGTGAGAGGAGGAAGCTTCGAGTGAACGTAGGCTAGAGTAAAGTAATGATGCTTGAGGACTGTCGATGTGAGCAAAATTAGTGTCCCCCTAAATAGAGCTTTAGGAGGAAGTTCAGTGTTATAAGTATCTGGGCTCCCATGTGGAGATAACCGAACTAGTGGAAACTGAAGTGAAGGTGCAAGTGAAAGAGGGGTGTTAACTGTTGGGTGCTGGGTGCACTGAAGAGTGTAATGAGCTGTAGGACGTTGGGGATGGAAGCAAACGGGTGTTGTTGACCCAACTGTGCTCTACGGAGCTAAGACTTGGGGGGTGAGAGCAGAGAAAAGAAGAAGGTTGAATGTTCTCGAGATGAAATGTTTGAGGAGCATGGCTGGAGTAATGCTGAGAGACCGGATTACCAACGACTTGGTTTGAATCAGAACAGGGATGGTGACGAAGTTTGAGGACAGAGTGGATTTGCGTGTTCTGAGATGGTTCGGGCACATAGAGATCATGGATGAAGAGAGATTATTGAAAAGGCCTAGAGGTTGAGTAGACCAAAGTTTGGGTGGATTGATGGTGTGAAGCAGGCGTTAGGAAGGAGAGACAGGAGTGTGGAAGTTGCGTGAGAGCGTGCAATGAACAGGCGTGAGTGGAGAATATTGGGTATGGTTGATTTTGACGCTGCTCTGATGTTCTTTCCCGCCCTTGGCATCCCGTCGTCGGGATGGTCGTGGGTGGGGGGGGCCCGGCGATTTTGATGCTGCGGGGGTACACCAGTGAAAACTGTCGGGCCCTGCTGCTGGCAACGGATCCTCGGAATGCACTCGTGACCCAGAGTGTGTGTTGCATAGTTACCGGCCGGACCCTTTAGTCCAAAAGGGCTAAATTGTGTGAGTGTGAGCATATGAGGGTGTGAGGTATGCCTTGCCGTCGGCCACCCCCATTTCGGGGGGACGCTGCCTCGTGTCTGTATCTGTATTGGATACTTTCAAAATATATTCGATAACCAAAATTTGATATACTAGGCCAAAGTATCAGTACCTGCCGAGCATTGGCAATTCTTTGGTATTGGTATCAAGTATTATCTATTCTTGGTATCGAAAGTATTGGTATTGGATTTTTTTTGGTATCAGAAGAATCTGTACCGATCATAAACTGAGTATCGGTATCGGGGGGTAACCAGGTATTGTCGCACCGCTACTGTATATCTACAAAATAGTGCATAGCATAAGCCATCAATATATTATTTTGACCAGCTCCCAACCCAACTTATTACCACCAATACTAAAAGTTTAATCTGTTTGCATCCAATATATGCTCCCGGAGGTGCGCGATCTATATCACGCCAAGCCACTCTATTGCCAGCGGTCTAGTGACTGTAGCGCTAAGATGACTGTCCTGGGGCATGTGAGCGGGTGCAGGTTTGGGTGTTAGAGTTACTACTGCCCACGCGTGAACTATTGCCAGCGGTCTAGTGGCTGTAGTGCTAAGATGACTGTCCTGGGGCATGTGAGCAGGCGCAGGTTAGGGCGTTAGAGTTACTACTGCCTACGCGTGAACTATTGCCAGCGATCTAGTAACTGTAGCGTTAAGATGACTGTCCTGGGGCATGTGAGCAGGCGCAGGTTTGGGCGTTAGAGTTACTACTGCCCACGCGTGAACTATTGCCAGCGGTCTAGTGGCTGTAGTGCTAAGATGACTGTCCTGGGGCATGTGAGCAGGCGCAGGTTTGGGCGTTAGAGTTACTACTGTCCACGCGTGAACTATTGCCAGCAGTCTAGTGGCTGTAGCGCTAAGATGACTGTCCTGGGGCATGTGAGGGGGGTGTAGTGATTGTGATTTAAATTTTGTAGCTTCCATGTAATTTTGCCTCTCAGCTCTGGTGGGGCGACATATTTTATATGATTTTAGAGTGCTGTTGCTGCCTAACCCTAGCTCCTCCTATGGTGGAGCAGCCACGGCCGGCGCTCGACGTGGACATGTGAATATTCAAGCAGATGCAGGCCCCCATATTGGACCTGCAACCGTGAGGAAGTCGATGCTGTCTCATGGCACTCCCTCAGATCACGCACCGACGTGATCAATAAGGCTTGATAACTGGAGGCGGCCCAACCAATTGTACAATGCTTGCCAGTGAAGCCAAGACCCCGACCACAGCCAAATGGCGGCCGCCGTGCGGAGGACTGAAATACTTGGGGATAGATGTTAAATAATTAATTATTGGTGCTCCGACTCTCTAGCAGAAATCTATACTGGAATTTTACATTTCAGGATTGAGGAAAACACAAACCTCTTGAATGAACTTGGTTTCATCTATTATTAACTACACATTGTTACATTGGAGTCCTTTGGAACAAAACAACTTAATAGAAAATTGGCAACTCTTGCTGTTTTTTTTTTTGTTGCTGTACATTCGAAGTATTGTTTTTCGCAGCATTCAAGTATCTTACTTGAAGGCATTTAGAAGCTAGGCATTTCATCAGAAGGCCCATGTGTTTTTCAGAAGCGTTACGACTTTAATTTGGGCGTTTGTTTGTATGTGATAGTTAATTTAAGTGTCATGGAGAGGCATGTTGTGTGCATCTTGCTTGATGCACGCAACAGCAATGGGCTTCCGTGTAATTGATGGGTTATCAGTTTATATTCAAGGTTCATGCATGTACAGTATACAGGGTAATGTTAGATCAAAATTACACTAATAAAAATACACTAAGACCAGCAGAATATTGCACAAGTTTTTGTGTTGGTAAAATCTGGACCGCGAGAATAATTACCCACTTGATCATGTACTAATTCAAGCAAACGTGCATTATTAAACATAAAATAGTCTACATTTTCTCCAATGATAACGCTGAAACCGCACAGGACTCGTCTATGCCAACTATTAATCTCAATTTCTCAGTGATAAGGTAATGAGGTTTCATGAACATGAAAAGGTAACTATTTAGTGGTCTATTTGTAGTAATATTCAATACAATGTAAATGTTTTACGGTTATACGTTTTCAACGAGTTTTAAAATTTCACTTGAGACATTTGGTTACCTCGTCGATGCTCCCAGTTTATAAGCACTGTTCTCTCTCCAATCTGATGATACAGAAACACAATATCAATTATGTTTCAAGTCTCTAATGTAGCTACTTATCAAGGAAAAGTGAGTGCAGTGCTATTTATTCGCTGCCCAGAGCATCTGAATGCACTGCAAAAAGGCATCATTGCAGTGATTAGTCTTCCCCCTTATGGTCATTTCAACGCAGTGCTGCACGCCGGATTGCCCTCCCAACTGGCTTGCAGCCAGCCATGCTTCAGTTCAGAGCGGCTGTGCCGCCTCCACCTATCCAACCTCCTTGGACGTGATATTATGGTTGAGCCTGCCGGGCGCTATGACGGGGCACGACGTCATGCCGTGCTCGACAATATTGGGTGAACCCAGACATCGCAAACAGATCTGCAATACCAGTTTATGCTGAGATCATACCAGTCTATGCTGGAATGTATGGAGAGCCGTGTGGTGCCCGACCCTCATCCGTGACAGATGAACCCTGTTAGCCTTAGGTAACCCAGCCTCTTTGCTTATATTGCAGGTGGGTGACTGTAGGACCATGTTGCCTCTATGATCAGTCAGGCCAAGATTTGTGAAGTGCGTGTGTACTTGTTGATGCATAGATGTTTTGTTTGAAGGTCAGGGAAATTATGTGCTGCTGGGGCGTTATCTGTGTGTATCGGTGGGTTTGACGTGGGTTCAGTTGGTGGTGGCAGGGATGTGCCTGGTCCACAGTCTTGTTAAAAAAAATTGTGTCCCTATCATATCAAGATGATGTTTAGAGGGAGGACCTTGGTTTCCTCATGCAGATGGAGAAAGGGTGCGGTCTGTGTACTGCCTGTTGCAATGCACCACGCCGGGTTCTTTTTTTTGTAGGGAATTAATGTGTATGAGAGTAAAATCAGAGGACCAGGCACTGTTCGCGTAGAAAATGATGGGTCTGATAATTTTTTGGTATAGTGTTGTAATTGGATTCCCTGAAGTGACCGTTTAAGGTTGTGGTATGTACACCAGAGTCACGTTCAGTTTTGATCTAGCTTCAGTACCAATGTTGCATGTGGATGGTTTGAAAATCATCCTTGTGTCATAAATTTCCACAAGGATAGTTGTCCTGGAACTGTGGGGTATGGAAGTGTTGTTGAGCGTGACATGAGGGTGGATACGGTGTTTGCTTCTATGTGGTGTTAATAATGTGAGGGATGAGATGCTTGCGGACACATACGTTCTCTTGTCCAGTTGCCAGACTTCAGGAGCGTTCAGGCACTGCTGGAGGTATACAGCTGGGGTCTCGTGTTTGTGGTGTTGTGTGATCTTTGTCAGGTCATCCGCGTATAAGCGGATGTAGGTATTGAGTTTTGTTGGGATTGGCAGGTCGGGCAAAAGGCATTGAAAAGGGAGGGTAAGGGTAAAAGCCCCGAGGAACACCATTGAGGAAGTGGCGAGTTCGAGATGGCTAGTTATTGCAGACTGTGTGTGAATATTTTCCAGGAAGGAAATTAATACGCCACTTCTTGTAGTTTCGATGGATGTGTGTCTTGAGTATATGCTTTTAGGACGTGTCCTGGAATTGTGTCGAAGGCCTTACTAATATCAATGACACATACCAAGGTGTGTTGGTCTGGCTTCTTTTTGTTCAGGCCTTCAAGAATGGCTCGAGTGAGCTTGGTGAGGAGTATGGTTGTTGTCGTTGTTGCTCAACCTCAGCTCCTTCTACAAAAGGATATCCACGGCCGACGTACAGCCTGGGGCCAGGAACCCACCGACGTGTGCGTTTTAGAAGAGTATTTCAGCAGGTGCAAGGCATTATATTAGGCCTGCACCCCCGAAGACGTTGATGGTGTCTAGTGGGCGCTTCCACAAGTCACGCACCGACGTGATGTTATGGCTGAGCCTGCCGGATGTGGTGGTTGGGCTCGACATCATGACGTGCTTGTGGAGTGTTGAGCGAGATGCGTAGAGAAGAGTGAGATACGTGTATTAATTTTGTTTAGAACCGGTCCAAAAATTTTAAAGGATTCAGGTGGAGAGAAATAGGTCTGTATGAGGCCAGATCTGTGAGGTATGTGCTGTTTTGTTTATATGTGTATAATTTTCGCTTGTTTCCAATTGTTGATTGTCTTACTGTGTAAAATGGAATGGTTATAGCTGTCTGTGAGGGTCGTGATGGCGTGTGGACCTAGACGTTTAATTTGAATGTATGATATGCCATCTGACCGCGATGCTGATGAGTTTTGGATAGGCTGATCGCGGCTCTTGTTGTTGTTGTTGCTGCTCAACCCCTACTTTCCATGCGCTGGGGAGCCACGGCTAGCGCACAGACCTAGGCCCGGGAACCCACCAACGTCTGTGTGTGTTGGGAGGGCTACAGCAGTTGACAGGCCCTATGTTACGTTCCTCGGAGGGTTAAGGCATTGCCATCCTTGTACTATAACAATGTCAGAAGCAAGCAATCATTTCTCTGGTCTCCTCCCTTCCTCTACTTCCCTCCATCATATAGCCATCATCTCGTATCAACACCCCATTACAGGTCAGCAAAGGACATCTACTCGCAGACAACTCACGTCCCAGCTCCCTCTTGTAAACCCCAAACTAAAATTGAAACTAGAAATCACCAATCAGTTACTCCTTATCATCCTAACACAATTAGCTCCCATGCAACGACTTTTCAACACGGTCGCAGCAATAGAGTCCCTTCAGCGCCTCGTCATTTCTTCTCCTACCCTCCTCCACT
>SDVV010006501.1:0-18411 GCA_016164225.1 Gammarus roeselii
CAAACTTTGGTCTACCTCTAGGTCTGCGACCACTCGCCTCCGCATTCATCACCCTTTCACCAATCTCCCTTCATCCATCCTCTCCATGTGCCCGAACCATCTCAGTACACGCGAATCCACTCTGTTCTCAAACTTCTCCACCATCCCTGTTCTGATTCGAACCACGTCGTTGGTGATCCGGTCTCTCAGCGTTACTCCAGCCATGCTCCTCAAACACTTCATCTCGAAAACATTCAACCTTCTTCTCTCCTTTGCTCTCACCCCCCAAGCTTCAGCTCCGTAGAGTACAGTTGGGACAACAACACCCTCATACAGCCCTCTCTTTGCTTCCATCCCCAACGTCCTACAGCTCATTACACTCTTTAGTGCACCCAACACTTTACATCACTCCTTCACTCGCGCCTTCACTTCAGTTTCCACTAGTTCAACTAGTAAAAATGAAATAGATGACTCGTTCAATCCGAGGACTGAGTGGTAGAGGCAAAAATCGCACGAAACAATCACCCCAAGAAGAAACACCAGCACAGCCCTATTACTGAAATTCAACTGCCATGCACAAAACGAGCGCAGTGTTACACGGAAGCAAGTCATCCAAATCTAGAAAGACGAAAATCTAATTGGCTTTGATTATGCCAAAGCAGTCAAATTGTCAATTTAACCGAACTCTTCACACGATTCTCCTACAACCTCAAAACCATCCCTTAACAAGACTCCAACATTCCCCCGTGGCAGCAGCGCTACCCCACTCAACCTCCGCATTCGAGATGAATCCCCCCTGCAATAATTCCTGCAACGACCAGGAGGACGCCGCGACGGACGCTTCCTCCGCAGCCGACCACGCAGCCAGGCTCGCCACGACAACAACAAAAGGGCAAAGGGATAAAGAAGTCTCTGATGCCCACTCACCGCCGAGCAAAAAGATCAGTAACGACATGCAAATAACAGCTCGCCATGATAAAAACCAAGAACTACTCCCACTCGTCATTACCGCGCCTCAATTCTGCGAAAACCTATGCGTGGGGACGCTGCCCACCGTATACGAGCCCGACCCTCGAACACACCACTAGCGAGAACAACCATCGCCAGGACGTCAACGCGCTCACTCATACTTGAAAACTCATACTCGAATCTCATATACTCTACCCACGCAGTTTAAAGAAGACTACCACAGAAAAAGAACGCGCTCGCTCAAAATGCAAACACAACTTTGGTCCTGCAGAAGCACTCAGCCGCAATTGCAGCAACCCCAGCAAACCACGCTCTACCGAAATCAGCTGCTCCCGCGAGCATTCTCGATCAAGGACTCCTGGGCAAACTCATAAACACGAACACCACAAAGACTCTCAAACCACGCGACCACCCTAGATCATCAAGATCTGGGTGTGAACAGCCCTCAAAATTAACACCAAATTACTTCAGTGGAACTGCCAGGGACTCGGAAACAAGAAAGACGAATTACTATCCTTATCGCCACGCAGAAACCTCTGGTGAAAGGCCTCTATGAGATCAAACTCTGAGAGACCGCCATCTTCAGAATCCCCCAATATATCATTCACCGTCGCGAAGGCCACACCAACGTGACTGCTCGCGGCGGAGTGGCATTTATGATCCACCAAAGCGTGCCTCACCTCCCCCCCTCCCCTTGAGGACAGAACTCCAAGCTATCGCTAAAAAGATATGCGTCTCAAGGCCAATGTGAGTGGTATCCATCTACTCAACACGAAGCCTTGACCTCTCGGAAGCACTAATCACCGAATTGCTATATCAACTCCCCTCGCCAATACTCCTCCTTGCAGACTTTAATAGCTACCATGAAACATGAGGATGCGTGAGAACAGGCATCAGGGGAGTGGTAATGGCTAACACCATAAACACTCAAAACCTGGTCCTTCTCAACGACGGAAAACGCATCCGAATCACCACTGAAAGTGAAACTGTCATCGACCTATCCATATGCTCCCCCACTCGGGCACCCCAACTCGTTTGGAGAGTTCTGCCTTCAACATACGACAGCGACCATAACCCAGTCATCATATCACTTCTCACCAACCAACCAAGAAACCCTGCCCCTCAAGAACTTTGATTCAGCTACCGGAAAGCCAGCTATGAGAAGTACTCGGCACACATCGCGTGGAGCGATGTGGATGGCATTCTCGAAAAAATTTCGGAACACGACCTCGTCGTCCAACTATACGAAAAGTTTCAAGCTGCAGCCGAGGCAAGCATTCCTCAATCTTCACCTTCAAACTTCTTTCCGAAACCATGGTGGTGCCGAGAGGTGCAAGAAACAAGAGATAAGCGTGAAGGGCTATACAATGCCTACCGAAGTGCACTTTCGCCAAAGAACCGAATAGCGTGGAAATGGGCAACTGCTGTATATCAAAAGCTTCTAGTGGAGAAGATACGAGAAAGCTGGGCTCAGTCAGTCAGCACGATTAACCGAAAGACCCCTCTCTCTTAGGTGTGGGAAAAAATCCGACGTATCCAGGGAAAACTCGAGCGACCTATCCACATTCTTTCAGACGAAGGCAGAACTTATTCTTCCCACGCAGAAATCGCAAACATACTAGCTCAGACTTTTTGCCAAATATCGCAATCAACAAACTACGCGGCTGCGTTCCAACCTGAAAAGGACTTGCAAGAAAGTGAACATCTTGACTTTACTTCTGGAAACGAAGAGGCCTACAACAAACCTTTCTCCCTCCACGAACTACTGTACGCTATTGCCATACACGGGAAATCTCACCTGGGCCGAACCGTGTGCACATCAAAATGATCAAGAATCTCCCTGATGGTGCCCGTGAGCACTTACTAAAAGTGTTCAACACAATGTATTCAAACTCATTTTTCCCGATCAATGGCGGGAATCTGTAACTATCCCAATGCCCAAACCTGGGAAATTCCACGGTGACCCACGTAACTACTGCCCCATTGCCCTTACCAGCGTCATCTATAAGACTGTGGAAAGAATGATTAACTCACGTCTTGGAGATTACCTTGAGATCCACGCAGGCCTCCACAACAACCAGTGCGGCGGCCGCAAGCGCCGCTCCACCACGGACCACCTTGTACGACTGGAATCTGACATTAGACGGGCTTATGTCTGAGGGAACACGTAGTTTCCATATTCTTTGACGTTGAAAAACCATACACTTCTTGGAAATACCGTATCATGAAGGATCTCCACCACAAAAATCTGAGACGACACTTACCATGTTTTATCTACAAATTTTTGCAAAACCGTACCTTTAGGGTCCAAGTCGGCGACACCCTGTCACCATCGTATCCTCAGGAGTCCCCCAATTAAGCGTCCTCAGCATCACTTTTTATCCTCAAAATCGACCTACTAGCCGTGATGGAAGACTCCTCTTACCACTATACGTGGACGATCGACATATAAGCCTTCTAACCATTCCACATAAACTCCAGAAATGTCTAAACCTTGTCGAAACTGGGCGCCCTTAAACGGATTCCGATTCTCGCCTTCTAAAACTAAAAGCATGCACTTTACTCCTGTACCCGTCTTACATCTGAAAACAGACCTAATGCTACGTAACACACCTCTAGTATACGAAGAATCTATAATATTCCTGGGCCTCGTGTGGGACCCTAAATTCATATGGCGACCTCACATTACAGCCCTGGTGACCCGCTGTAAACGAGCAACAGGACCCATACTATCGGTAACATTGCTGAAATTCGATGCTGACATGGACACTGGCATGACGTGTTCAGAGCAATAATACGCTCGCGCATTGGCTACGTAGCCGTTGTTTACGGATCAGCCACCAAAACCACTCTCGATCATCGTCACCAATGCTTTGCGTATCACAACCGTCGCGTTTCGCTCCACTCTCATCGAGTCTCTCAAACGTGCTAGCTATCGAGCTTCCACTACTGCTCCGGCGAGACTAACTCCCGCTACAATACTATTTCAAGACTAGAAGACTTATCAACAACCCAGCACTCGGCGACGTTCCCATCATCTTCGATAAAACGCCTATTTGCGGCAAAGAAAAATATATGCCCGCCGTTTTCAATACGCGTGGACAACCTACTAACCTCGCTCAACATCAATTGCAAGGCTATCAACCCTTCATTCTCCTATCAAAATTTTTGAAATCAATACACCAACGTGGATGATCAACCCACCGCTGGTCAATCTAGAATTGCAAGTGTACCCTAAAGAAACTATTGCAACAAACACGTACCGTCAAGAATTTTCAAGATTACTTGAGGACCAATGCTTGGAACACCGTCATATATAGCTACACCGACGGCTCCAAAACAGCGGACGGAGTGGGAGCCGCCGCCATGTGCGGGGAGACCACACGTTGGTCAACCCTACCCCGAGAGGCCTCGGTATTCACAAGCCATCTGTATTGCAAAAACTGACCACTTCTCTAAATACGTCGTATTTTCGGACAGTCTGAGCACTCTCACTCAGCTGAATAATCTGCACTATGAACACGACCTATTCACACTGTTTGGAACTGGTCAAGCGATTGAATTCTGCTGGATCCCTGGGCACGTAGGAATAAGAGGCAACAAGTGCGCAGATTCCCTTGCTAAACAAGCGTCTTCCCATCAAGAACAATTTATTTGCTTACATTACCGAGACTGGTTTTTAGTCATCAATTCGCGTATAACATCTCGATGGAACCATTCTTGGCAACAGAGTGGACAAAAAATGCTTGCAGTTAAACCATCCGTATGATAATGAAACATCAGGTTTTCCAGTAGAGACCAAGGTTTCATTAACCGTTTGTGTACGGAACACACGTGGATAACTCACTACCATATGATGGATGTAGACATGGGACCGGATGCGCCACCGTGCCCCTGTTGCTACCTGGCGGCGATCAGTGTGAAACACTTGCTTATGGACTGTAATGCACTCGCAGTAGCCCGACGAGCCTTTGGAAGTCCCCCGTGCAACGCCTGCTCACAGAAACGGCCTACAGAAAAAAAAACAATCTGTTATGGAGAACATACCGGCTTTTTGACTGTTTAAAAACTACTCTTGTCTGAATCTTCTCTGTTCCTGAACGCACTACCCTGCTGATTTCCCAAGTTTAAGTTTTAATTCGACCGCGTGCACGTGCAGCCAAACAGAGCTCACGGATCTTTACACCCTACGGGGGAGCCTGCAGTGACTTCACGTTGAGGCTCTGGTGGAACAGATGCAACTACTACTACTACTACTTCGTAGAGCACGGTTGAGACATCGAACCCCTCATACAACCTAAACACCCTCACTTAACCCCCTTCCTTCACTCGCGACTTATCCTGTTTCCACTTGTAGTCATCTCCACATGAGAGCCCGGGCATTTAGAACACTGAAATTTCTCCAATTCCTCTAAATTTTTTAGGACAATGATTCTGCTTGCATCGACATTCCTCGATCATCTCAATACTTTACTTGCACCTACGTAAACTCCTAGCTTCCTTCTCTCATACACTCTATACCAAACTTTGACACTAGCCTACACAACTCCTCCAAATCCGTTACCAGTGACTCGACTGACATTTCCTCCCGTTCGTTCCCAACAGCTCTAATCCTCCACCTATTACACTCGCGTTCACCTCCCTTACCACTCCATCTAGGTAGAGACTGAACAGTCAGAAAGACATAACGCAGCCTTGTCTCTGTCCCATTTTCACTGTGAACCAAGCACTCGCCTTCCTCCACACTTTACAGAAGCTCTGCTGCCAACATAGAAAATCTAATTAATTTTCCACAAATTTCCGCCCACGCAATACAAACGCTGCACCATCGACTCTATCGCAGGCCATGAAGGCCCAGAACAAATCTTTTCCCTTCGGATGGTAGCTTCTTCTCACGAACTTGTCTCCCTGCAAAAATTTGATCAGCACACCCACTACCAGCATCCTTTTTCTTCACCAAGTGCACCATCCGTGCTGTCTCAAATCCTCCTTATTCGTACTTTCACGTGCAGCTTAACAATAACACCTAACAAACGGATACCTCTCAATTTGTAGCATCATTTTTGATCTAATTTTCCTTTGCGCAACAAGCAATGAGTCACTCAATCGTCACCAGGCTCAACAGAAATAACAGATTCAGCAACCTCACCTGCCACTCAACCATTGCAACTCCACTTCTAAGAGGGCGCTCAGTTGCAACGCAGCTCAAACCAAGAGTCCTCACCGCTCCAACTACCTCCACCGCTTCCCGCACCTCCGCACCAAGTCTCCCAAAACGGCATCCGTACACCACTATTCACAACATCAATGTCAGCCTTTCAGACATCCTCAACCTTCGACAACTCGTCAATACACTCGGGCCACCTCTTCTGCACACCACTCTCAAACAACATCCGGTTGTTCTCATCTTTCAGAACCTCCCCTTTCCCGATCTTCCCTCTCCCACCCTCCGCACCTCATTTGTCCTTCCAGAACATTTTCTTGTTCTCATAATTCTGGCACATCCGTCCACCCCACCTGACATCAGGGCTCCTCCCAGCTCTCTTCATCACTCGTTTCACCTCTTCTACAGTTGTCATAGGCCACAATCAACCTCACCTATAACCACTTGCCAAAGGCTCCCATCCTCTGCACCACCGCCAGGTAGACCTCATCGTTCCACCACTAGCGTTCCCTCCCTCTGCACCCGCATTAACTTTGCACACCACACACATTCTTCGCACATCTCATCAACGCATCCCCGAACGTCTCCCACTTCTCATATTTCTCCCTCAACGCCCACTGGTACTCCTCAGCTCCGCTCTCCACACGCTGTTCACTCACCTTCACCATATTTTTTCCTCCTCCCACCCAGACATCCTACACCCTTCTCTTCCCAACACCAGCACATCTAACAGCCCTTCGTCCAATTTATTGGCAGGTATTTCATATGGCGCTCAAGTCAGTAAAGTTTCTATTTATATCGATGCTCATGACACGGCATTAAACCATCATCCATTGCTACCTTAGAGGTAGACGCTTGAGAATAACAGCTCTGATAGCTAGCATCTCAGTGTCCGCTCTTCGGCGCAATATAATATAACATGGTTATCTCGTTAAAGAGCTATTTCTCTGTAATTAGAGCTATTTCTCTGTAATTAGAGCTATTTCTCTGTAATTAGACCTTTGCGACAGATTCTCGGACTGCACTCGTGACCCAGAGTGTATGTTGAGGGGTCCCGGCCGGCCCTTTTGCACAAAAGGGCTAAGTTGTGTGAGTGTGAGCGTATGAGGGTGTGAGGTCCGCCTTGCCGCCGGCCACCCCCCTTTCTGGGGGATGCAGCCTAGGGTCTGTATCTGTCTTTTAACCTTACTCGTGAATTTCAAAACTTTTCAAGTTCCTTGACTGTCCTCAAGTTTTTAGGAAAAACTTTTTTGCTAAATGTCAGCTAGGCACAGCGTGGCACCTTTTGCTCCTGGCGGTCTAAATTTCTACTAGGTGCAGCGTGGCGTATCCTGCGCCGGGCTGTCGAGGCCAGTGAACCCCCTTCCATCCGTGGCGTATCCTGCGCCGGGCTGTCTAGGCCAGTTGAACCCCAATCCTTCCTATATAAGCCGGAGCTGGCCTGCCCCATCATTCATGAGGGCTAGCAAAGCTGCATTCTTGAAGGAGGCGTTAGTGCATTGTTAAGATAGCACGGGGAGGAGGAGGCCCCATATGGCTCTTACTACATTACAGAGAAATAGCTTTTTATCGAAAGAATCGACATAATAAAAGTTATATTCTCTTCCACTTCGTTCGAGCCATATGGTTTAGCATAGAAAATACCATCATTTAGCGCAAGCTGGTCGATGCCAGAAGAGCACAAAAGTTGGATGGATTGGCTGCATCTTGAACTGGGTGTTCCCAAAGAAGCGCTTGCCGTCTAAGGGAATGATAACCCGTTTGTATAAATTTTGGTAATGACTGTACTCATAGGCTAAGACAATTATTGCTTGATGCCTACCATAGCCAATATACTTGCTCATAGCGGCCAAACAATATGCAGGCCTAAAGTATGAGCACCTAAATAGTAATTATGTATATCAATATATACTGCCTTCTAGTATGAATGTGAAAAAACAGCCCGGCAGTGGCAGGAGGATCCTTAATATTGAAGTATCTACCATGTGTACCATAGCTTATATGGTAACCTTGCCGCACAGTGAGTCAGATAATGTAAATAAATAATGAAAAATCCGACGTAATACTTAGCCTGAAGCCGTACAATTGAGTACTTCATAACGATACGGTAAAATAATCTGTACACGTACCCTATAATGTGTACCAAAGTTTCTGGCATTAGCTAGCGTAATGTCACAAGCCTTTGAAGCGGAAGGGACTATCTACCTGGTTCTCAATGAGACGCAAGGTTGGTGAGGGTTCCCCACTGTAAAAAGGGAATTGTGCCCGAACACGTGGGGCGACTTCCAGAACTCTTTGGATTTGAAGTCCTGGTGAAGGACCCCACGCGTCCAAGCGAGAGATGAGGCAGATCTCGTGGCGTCGTGAGCTTTAGTGAAGGCATGCGGTGTGGCTTCATTGATAAACAAGCGGATGTAATCCCCACCGATAATGCCTTGAAATGTTTGCTTGAAGTAGGACGGATGCGCAACGAGTCATTGTTTGACGTACATCGTGCTACGTAGGCTTTTAGTACGTCATAGGGCACAGGCCGTGTGCTCGGCTTTTCGGCAATAGTGAGGCGATAGAGATGAGCGGTGGCGTGTGGGTGAGGGTCTGGTTTCAGAACATGAACTTGTCAGCGGTCAGAACGAGCGCGCATGATGGGTTCTTGGAGAAATGTAGTCCCGTTCGCGCCAATACTGACGTGGTCTTAGTAGTGAAGCGAGGGGAGGCGAGCATATTGAGAACCGGCTCCAGCTTCCACTGCGGCACAGAACGTCTTTGTGGTGGGTTCTCGCGGAACTTGGTCTTTGCCAGTTCTTTGAAGATTGCGTCGCGGGTCGTGACGTCAAACCCACGAAAGAGAGGCTAATGAAGCACCTTCCTGTAAGCCAAAACTGTACAAGGAATGAGTTGCTTCCGCTTGCCAGCATAGTGTAGGAACGTGAAGAAAAGGGGGACTGGTTGATGGAGTGCATCTTCGTGGCGCATAGCTCCGCTTGAAAACGAGCCCAGAACCTTTGGTATTGTCGTTGTGTGGACTGCCTGTGCGTGTTGACCAGGGTGTCTGCAAGCGATCTATTGTATTTGATGGTGACCACCGTTTTGAAAAACATGATGCGAGAAAGGTCGTGATGTTAGAAGCACCTCATTGCCTTTGACGTGCTGGG
Source organism: Gammarus roeselii (assembly GCA_016164225.1). Lineage (NCBI taxonomy): Eukaryota > Metazoa > Arthropoda > Malacostraca > Amphipoda > Gammaridae > Gammarus > Gammarus roeselii. The sequence goes on from SDVV010006501.1 coordinate 9,265, forward strand.
ACACGTCGAGGGCGGGTGAAAGGTTGCTGAGGGACGCGACGACCTTTGGCCCCCACAGTGCGTTGGGGGTGGCCGGGCACCTCGAGGACGCCGCTGTAGCGATACGTCTCGAACTTGTTGAGCACCTGAAGGATCAGGTTGTAAGAAGAGAACAGGTATATTTCCCTCCACTGAGTCCTGTCGCATTGAAGGGAAACCACGGAAGTTGCTCGTGGGAGCAGTTGTGGTTTTCCGGATGCGCGAAGAGGTCTATTTGCCTAGTCCCGCGCAGGGCAGAGAGGCGGGCGAGGTCTTTAGGCGTCCACGTCCACTCCGTTCCTACTGGTGGGAGGCGTGAGAGATGATCGTCCCAGACGTTCTGCGATCCTGGATGGTAGGTCGAGAAAAGCGAGAGGTGACGGCGCTGGAGGATTGAATTAGAGAGAGGACTTCAGCCCTGCTCGTATTCGTTGCGAGTTGGACCCTCGAAACGCGGTTATTGGGATGTATTTGTTGAGTTCTGAGAGATCGATCACCAGGTGATCCCCTCCCGAAGCCTTGGGGACCGCAAGGATACGAGATGCGAAAGCTCGTTGTCTAAAACGAGGGCTTTGAGAACGCACTTGTGTTGTCGGTGCTAGACAGTGTAATTGAGAGGAGGGGGTTGCGGCCCCCTTATCCTAAAGAGACCTTTAAGCAGGAAGCGTTTGACCCAAGGCGTGGCTTCGCTTCCGTGGCTTGGCGACTACTGAGGACCGCCGGAAGAGCGTTAGTACTTACGGGAAGGAGAGCGGTTTGCTTTCCGTACTGACCTGAGGACTTCGAGCGGGTTAGAGCGCTCATACAAACAATGTGGTGACTGCGGGGTAATTTGCGTGCTATCCGTTAAAGGGATCACGGATGCGAGCAAAAATACCCGTCAGTGACACGCTGAGGGCCGCCTAGGGTCTGGGCGACCGAAACGCGGAGCTGGAGATCCTTCGTACTTCTGCCTGAATGTGTCGGATAGAAAAAAGCGGTCTTGCCCCTAGTGGTCTCGAAGTGAGCCTCTGGCTCACGAAGTGAGTCAGAGCGGATTCTCTCATGGCCCCAATTCTATGACAGCCTGATGTAGGCGCAAAGTGCGCATTCGACCCGGAGTCAAGCTCTTTTGTGGGAGGCTCTGTCTCGTTGCGCGATAATTGTTCCTGCACGCCTCAAAGGTAGAACTGCCTGGAGGCGCTGTCATGGCTGAGGTCTATGTTGCACTCAACTGGCCAGTATACGTGACCTTCCGACTAAAACAGGGTGCCGTAGGCACTCGGTATGGAGGTCATCGTTGTGCATAATGCGATCCTGTGACGCGGTCATCAGATGACTCGCCATCGCTCGCCTGCTGCCGCTGAGGTGATTGCGGACATCGTTACTAAAACGAAGAAAATTAAAGTATAAAGAGAATGTTACAATCCAAATTTACGTCCTCAATCACCGCCACATTGCATGACATACCATACGATTGTTCATGAGAAAATGATATGAACGTTACCAATAATTTTCACATGAGACACAGACATCGTTACTGAAACGAAGAAAATTAAAGTATAAAGAGAATGTTACAATCCAAATTTACTTCCTCAATCACCGCCACATCGCATGACATACCATAAGTTTGTTCATGAGAAAATGATATGAATGTTACCAATAATTTTCACATGGGACATAAAATAATGCCAATATGTGCGGGATGAATTGCATTATTGTGCATAGGGGGTTGCAATGCTGACCCTAAACCACTGTTGACGTTGGATTTCAGTCTCACGCATTGCTTGGGTCCGTATGGGCGCTGGGTCTGTTATCTGCTTATGACTGAAAAGAACCTAAATGTCACTGAGAAACCATTGTTTAGTGTTGAGTTTGTAGAGCAACACTGAATTGGGGGTCTTGGTACGACATGTGTAACCCATGATCCTCTGTTGCTGGCAAGCAAAACTCATTGCCCAAGCCCGATGGTGTCTTGTAATTGCCAGGTACAGATGACTTGATGTGCATCGAATGTTGACCAGAAACCACTCAGTATCGTTGAATTTGTGCAAACGGTGACGTAGTCCCGGGAGGACGTCATACATGACCTGTAATCGTCTGCCTGCAAGTGTGAAGAGCTGTACAGTGACAGCTTACTTCAAACTCTAAACACCTAAGATGTCAGGATTGTAGACTATGCTTGTATGACTAATCGAGTGTTGATCAAAACTCACTTTTTCTGCGCAAGATTTCAAAACCAAACATTGAGCAGTTCCCTAAGGAACGTCATATGTGTCACATAATCATCTGCAAGTTGGTGTGAAGGGTTGTTCGGGGATAGCTTACTTCAATACAAACCTAACATTGATGGTGCCAGCAGAGAAGGTATGTCTTATGATCAAACAAGTATTGTTCAGGAACTGCTGTGTGAGCTGTATTTCCAAACCCAAACCTTTAAACAATTCCCAAAGGCACGTCATGTGACCTTTGGTAGTTTTGTCAACAGATTTTTTTTTGTCAACAAGATTTGTCAACAAAATTTTGTCGCCTAAATTTTCTGCCGTACCATTTTTTGTTGAACAATTTTTTGTCCTAAAAATATTTTGCGGCAACAATTTTCTGTGTAGACCAAAAACAATTGTTGACAAAATTTCTGGGGCAATATTTTTTGTCAACAATTTTGTATTGATAACCCTTTTGTGTTGCCAAAATTTGTCAAAAAAAAATTTGTCGACAAAACTGATGTGATGCCAATTTTTGTCGCCAATTTTTTTGTCAACAAAATTCTGTGTTGACAAATTTTTTGGTGGCAACAATTTGTGTTGTCAATTTGTCAACTAATGTTATGATGACAAAATCTTTTGTCAACAAATTTAGTTGACAAAATTTTTTTGTCGACAAATTCTTGTGGCAACCATTTTTTTTTCAACATTTAGCTATGTCAATAAATTTTAGGCCTACAATATTTTGTGCATTTGACAAAATTTGTGTTGACTAAATTTTTGTGTCGACAAATTTCTGTGTTGACAAAATTTGTGTTGACAAAATTATGTGTTGTCAAAATTTGGCAACAAATTTTGTTGAAATTTTTTTTTTCAACAATTTTAGTGTCGACCAATTCATGTGTCCACAAATTTGTGTGTTGATCAAATTTATGTGTTGACAAAATTTGTGTCTTACCTATTCTGTGCCAACAAAATTTGTCAGAAAAATTCTTGTTGACAAATAGTGTTGACAAATCTGTGTCAACAAAATTTGTGTGTTGACAAAAATCTTGTGTTGACAATTCCTGGTGTCATCAAAGGTCTTGTGTCGACAAAGGTCTTGTGTCGACAAAGGTCTTGTGTCAACAAAGGTCTTGTGTCAACAAAGGTCTTGTGTCAACAAAGGTCTTGTGTCAACAAAATTCCTGTTTTAGCAAAATCTTGTGTCAACAACTTCTTGTGTCAACAAATTCTTGTGTCAACAAATTCTTGTCAACAAATTCTTGTCAACAAATTCTTGTCAACAAATTCTTGTGTCAACAAAACTTGTTTCTACAAAAATTCTTGTGTCGACAAATGTGACAATTTGTGTCGACAATTTTCTTGTGTCCAGAAAATTCCTGTGTCGGCAAAACTCTTGGTGACAAATTTTGTGTCGACTAAATTTGTGTTCACAAATTGTTGTCAACAAATTTTGTGTGTCAACAAATTTTGTGTGTCAACAAGATTTGTGTGTCGACAAGATTTGTGTGTCGACAAGATTTGTGTGTTGACCAAATTTATGTCGACAAATTTTGTGTTGGCAAAATTTTTTGTGTTGATAAAATTTGTGTCCAGGTACTTGTGTCAACAAAATTCTTGCATCGACAAATTTTGTGTCAACAAAATTCATGTGTTAACTAAATTAATGTGTCAACAAATTTTATCTGCCCAAAAATTTTGTGTCGACAAAATTCACGTGTCTACAAATTTTATGTCGACAAATTTTGTGTGTCAACAAAATTCATGTGTCTACAAATTCTTGTCCGTCAAGAACGAGGCACACGACCACTGAGACAGCAAATTCAGTATGTGTGGGCAATTTGCAGATCCCATCTGTGGCTTTGTAGAGGTAGTTGGTCACAAATCCACTGCCCGGATGGGCCGCCACATACTTCATCTTATGATTTCAAAAGAATACGGAGACCCTGTGGGTCTTAGTGAGGCGGGAGTGTGCTACTAGCAGGAGCTCAGTGGTTGCTGTGCCTTCATCAAGCAGCAGCGCTCGAATGAATGACGGGGCAGGCCAGCTTTGGCTTATACAGGAAGGAAGGGGGTTCAGCCGGTCCAGACAGCCCGGCGCAGGGTACGCCACGCTGCACCTAGTAGACATTTAGATCACCAGGAGCAAAAGGCTTTGCCTAGCCTACATCTAGCCAAAAAAAATTTCAAAAAAATTGAGGACAATTTTTTCGAAATTTCAAAATTCCAGATTTAGGTCAAAAGACACCTAAGTTTAAATTGATCAAAAACGACGTTCAACGAACTGTTATCGAGATTCTCTTGCAAATACGTCTTTGTAATGTTTTCTCCTCCAGATTCATTCAAATAAAAGTAGAAGAGCATGCAAAACCATATTGCTCTTACGAAGTAGAAGAGAATCTAAGATGCACACTGCTACTACCATACGCAGATATATAGGTACCAAGACTATGGCCAGTGTGATTCTGCGGTATGTTGACTTGAACTAAATAATACTTGCACAACAGTTGATTATTGTTATGAGGTACTCCAGGACTGACGATGCGAGCAGAATTTGTGTCCTTCCAAATCCTGAGTTATCGGAGGACATACTGTGTTTTAAGCACTTGGTCTTCCAAGTGAGGTAGACTGAACTAGTGGAAACTTGGGTGAAGTTGCAAGTGAAGGTGAAGTGTAATGAGCTCTAGGACGTTTGGAATGGAAACAAAGAGAGGGTTGTACGAGGGCGTTGTTGTCCCAACTGTGCCCTACTGAGCTGAGATTGGAGAGGGTGAGAGCAGAAGAGATTAGAGTAGATTGAATGTTTTATGTGAAATGTTTGAAGGGCATGGCTGTTGTGATGCAGAGGCATAAAATCATAATGGCGTCGTTCGAATTAGAACTTGGATTGTGAGGAACTTAGAGGACAGAGTAGTTTCGCGTGTTTCGAGATGGTTCGGGTACATGATGGGGTTGGGTGATGGGAGATTGGTGAAAAGGGCAATGAAGGCAAAGGTGAGAGGACGTTGGCCGAGAGGTAGACCGAAGCTTGGATGGATGGTGTTAAGCAGGCCTTACGAAGGAGAGACATGAGTGTGGAGGTAGCGAGATGTGCTTTCTCGTCCTTGATATCTCGTTGAGAAACGAGAAATAGGATGGTTGTTGTTGCTCAACCCCAGCTCATCCTGCAATGGAGGAACCACAACCGGCGCAAAGCCCGAGGCCCGGGAACCCACCACCATGTTCGTGTTGAGTGTTACAGCAGGTGCCGGGCCTTATATAAGGCCTGCACTCCTGAAAAAGCTGATGCTGTAACGCGAGCGCTCCCACAGATCACGCATCGACGTGATATATTGGTGGAGCCTGCCTGGTATGATGGTTGGTCACGACGTGCTCGACCGTAGCGGACGAACCCCTCCATCGCAAACAGACATCGAAAGGGACATTCCACAGCCTATGCTGGTATGACTGGAGAGCTGTGTGGTGCTCGCACTTCAGCCGCTACAGGTGGACCCTGTCACCCCTTGGCAACCCCAAACTCCTCCACGCTTACCTCAGGCAGGTGCCTTTGTAAGACCGTGTCGACTCTGTGTTCATGTAATGCTAGAGCTGTAAAGTGTGTGTGAATGTATTTGTTTGTGCAAAGATGTGTTATCTGTAGGAACGGGAATGGTCGCATAAATAGAACCGAAGTGTGTTGCCGGTGGGTTATGTTGGTGTTGGTTGGTTTGACGTTGGTGCAATAGGTTGTGGCAGGTATGTGCCGAGTCTACAATCTCATTCATGAATTAGGTCTCTCATATCAAGATGTTTGAGATGAAGGACCTTTGGTTTCCTCATGCAAGTGCAGAATGGGTGGGGTCTGTTTACAGCCCATTGTAGGGAATTAATGTATGCAGAAGCAAGGTCAAAGTATCAGGCGGTGTTTGCGTAGGAGGTTATGGGCCTGGCGAATTATTTGTATAGTGTTATAATTGATTCCTTGGAGTGACCGAAACTGGTTGTGGTAAGTGCCAGGGACTCGTTCAGTCCTATTCTGACTTTAATGCCGATGTTGTTTGTGTGAGGCTTGAATGTCATTCCCGTGTTATAAATTACTGCAAGGATAGTTGTAGTGGGACTGTGGGGTATGGGGGTGTTAGAAGTGTTAGGGATGACTTGCTTGCGGACACCTTCATTCTGTTGTCCAGCAGCGAGACTTTAAGAGAGTTTAGGTACTGCTGGAGGTGGGCAACTGTGGTCTCGTGTTTGTGGTGTGTGATTATTGTGAGGTTGTCCGCGGATGAGTTGATATAGGTGTTGGGTTCTGTTGGAATGAGCAAGTCGTGCATGAAGGCATTGAAAAAGGAGGGGGAAAAAACAAACAGAGGGCTTGTTATTGTAGACAGTGTGCGTGTTTGCCAGAGAGGAAATTATCAAGCCACTTCTTGTAGTTTGGATGGTTGTGTGTGTTGAGTATTTTGTTCATCAGCAGGATGGTCGAGAGAGTGTGTGTGGAGAGCTGTCACTAGGACGTAGCTGGGGTAAACCAGGCATGCTGTAGGGCCTTGCTGTTGGCACTGACTTTGGACCACACTCATGACTTAGTCTGTGTGGCGGGGTCTTCTGCCGGACTCTTTAGAGCATAAGGGCTAACTTGTACGAGCGTGAATATACGAGAGGAGAGAGAGGTGCACCTTGCCGCTGCCACCTCCCTTCTTGAGGGATTCCGCCAAGTTTCTTCCTATACACCCACTGTGCTACAGTAACAGTTGATACGCGTTAGAAGTGTCGGTTGTTCCAACCGCTCTCCACGCTTTGCCTATTCAGTGCACCACACGTCACAAACAAATTGTTCCGGGCTACTATCTTGAAGCAAGGAATTCCAAGTGTAGATTGCTGATACAGGGCTAAACCGAAGCCCGTGAAAACTCCTTAAGTGTAGCAGCTGATATAAAGAGTGGGCAGCATCGTACTGTCGCGTTCAATGATAATTATTGAACACTATGAACTCACTATAACAGAACAGTTGCTGCTAACTGTCTAACTATTTTATTTCTTCTAACGTTGGCATATTTGTATCTTTGATAGTGATTCTCGAGAGTTTTTCTTGATTCCAGCTGAACTCCCATGGACTTAAAAAGCTCATGAGTTCTTTTGCCGATGTATTGCGTGTAAGCTTCAATTTTTGTCCTTTGATAAGAGCAGGGGCGAGTGCGTGGACTAGGGAAAATCGAGGTGTGAATTGATAGAGTGAAGCCGGCAGTAGATTGAAGCCATATCGTGCATGGGAGAAAGATTGCGAATGAATGAGTTTGACGCAGTTCTCATGTGCTCTCCCGGAATTGGTTGTTTCGTTTTGAAACGAGATGGGTGAGAGACGGTCCGGCGACTCGGACGCAGCAGGTTAAATCTATGAAAGCCGTTGTACCCTGCTGCTGACACAGATCTTTGTACTAACTACGAACCCAAAACGTTTGTATGTGCTCTTGCTTGGATGCTGTAGTGCATCTGGCGGATACAATGTTGCTGCTATGTTTGTCCTTCAGCGAATGTGTCATCATTCAGGACAACACCAAATAGCTCAATTTGATAAAACTCATCATAAGCTGTGAATCACATCTCTCTTTCCAAAATGCTTTTTCTTACTGCTGTTGTCTCGATTTCTCCCTTTAACCCTAACCTGTTACCGTCTATTATCAAGGCATGTCGCTGGACGAATACTTGCCTGAGTGGCAGAACACGGAGTCCTGGCAACAGAGTCTCCTGCGTCTTCAGGAACTGTCCTCAGCTTCCACGGACGGCGTTGGCTGGGCAGGTTCTGTCACGAGGTTGGTTAACTTGACTGTTGAAACTAAGCAAGTGCATGCACTCGTTGTGTGATGAATATCTTTCATTCTGTTATCGTCTCCACCATGAGGAATGCATCCATTCAAGTTATTACCGTAGCCGCTCCTATGACACCTTAAGTGAGATAGAAACGTGAACTCCATTTCTGTTTTGGGGAAAGCCTACAATAACCATTGTGTGTGCTAATATAAGTTGTTGAAGTATCATAGGTTGGAGAAAATTATTTCATATGTGGAAAGAAATCCAAGATATTATGTTCCTGCAACCTTTACAATTTTTTTGATTATGTAACTTTCAGAGCTTGTTAACCAAACTGTTTTTTTTAGTGTGATTGATTCCATGCGTCGTCTCCGTTTGAGTGAGGACGACGTGGCGAAGGTTGTGCCTCAACGCATCACTTCAATGGCCATGCATCCCTGCAATGACCGAGACTTGGTGCTCTGCGGGGACAAGACAGGCATCCTCGGTGAGTCCACGACGGCACAGAGGGCCCGCTGCTGACTGGACAGATAGTTAGTGTACAAAGAAATTTGACAGAAATTGGTTTCTGAAGGCATAAGTGTTCATAAGATTTGAAGAGGAACTAGATAATTGTGAGTTCGAGATTATTGCTATCATCCTGCTACATGTGTATATAGTTCATTTCTGTAAAGCTAGATACATGAAAGAAATGCGTTAAATGGCCTGCCCATAGCCTCTTTTATATTACCGAACTACGTAGGTCTCCCAATCCATGCAGGAGATATTTTGTTTTACACAGTGCCGCGTTTTTCGTGTAACAGCTGTCAATCAAAAGGGTTTGATACCATTTCCATTTCCACTCGACCACACGCTGCAGTTGCGGTCTGTAGTCATTCATATTCACAAGAAACGATACAATCGATTTAACATATATATATATTCTGACAACGTGAGAGGACAGGATCTGAGAGATGTGGAGGAAGAATGGGAGACGTTAAGGGATTCGTTGCTGAGATGTGCGAAGAAGGTGTGTGGTGTGCGCCGTGTGGGCGGGTGCAGGAGGAAAGGCTGCGAGTGGTGGAACGAGGAGGTCAAACTGGCGGTGGCACGGAAAAGATGTGCGTTTGAGGAGTGGTTGCAGGTGAAGTCGGAGGTGGTTTGTGAAAGGTACAAA
>SDVV010006502.1:0-18410 GCA_016164225.1 Gammarus roeselii
AAATGAAATCCTCGTTGCAATCTGCTCTGGTGATGCGCTCGCTGCCTCGTCATTGTTAAGGCGATGGAGAGAATTACTATACGCATAGGCAGGATAGAGATGTATGCCGTAACTTGTTCTTAGTTGTGTGCGGTAATTTTATAACTTTGTTCACACTGTAACCCTAAAATAAGGTATCTCAATTGTAAAATTATGCCCATGTAGGTTGTCAATAAAGATTTTATTATTATTATTATTAGAGTCTCAATTTTACTGAGGTCATTTTAATATTACGTACAGTTGGAAGCTGGCATGCTTGCGCGCGAATGTCGAGTACGGTCTCAAAGTGTGTGTGTTTGTTTTTTGGTTATGGATATCTCTGTGTTGGTCATGTCTGATTTTGGTTTGTGTCTGGTAACTGACATCTTTTGCAGCTGATTCGTGACGTAAGACTCAAGCAACATACTGTAAACCTATGGTTGCAAGCAAATGATTTCACTCCAGTAGTCGTTGGCTGTTTCGCTTTTCAGTAGTCCCAACTGTCCTTTCTCCATTTCATTGTACAAGGGATGATTTTGAGGTAGTTGAAGAAGTTCATGTATTCAGCCAGAGGAGCTTTCCGCATTTCCGCCTCAATGTCATCCACACCTTTGAACTGGAGCAGCAACGAGTCGGTGTCCGAGTAGATGAGCAAGACGTTGTCACCGTATTGGGGTTTCAGTGTCTCATGAAAGAAGCTGTAGACTTTTGCTTTAGCTTCTGTTTGGAGCTGATGAGATATATATTTATATATCTACGATACCTTAGGTAACCGATTGGAATTGAAATCGCAGTGTTTTATTGCAGTTTCAATGCTAGGTATTCTGTGTTGCAATTAATTGCATGTCATGCTGCATAACTGCAAATTTTCATTGCCAGGCATTCGAGTTAAATTTTAGGATATTGAAAGCAAAAATTTAAAAGCTTTATTTTTATTGCTAATATTTTTTTACACATATATTTAATGAAATAACATGGGTTTATCATTTATACGAGAACATAACTATTCACTTCGAAAATCCAAAAGGAGCAGCTGTGCGAAACATGAGTAATGATTTCGACCGCTCTCTCTGGTTTTATCTTGATCTTCGGTATCAGTGACACTCTGCGGGTTCTTTATCGATGATGAGCATTATTTCTCACCTGGAGGTGTCGGCTCATCATATTGGTGTAGGATTTATCATATGGGTGTTTTTTTCTCTAATCTATTGGGTTCTAGACTGCTGCCCTTAGTACACATTTTAAATAGACGGAAACCTTTGGGAGTAGTGTATGCAACACTTCCAAGCCTAACCTTGTAACCAAAACTTTGTTTTTAGTCTTCAGCGAGCTTTTTCTCGACGCTAATTTTTGTTTTATAATTACATGTTTATGACATCAAATCGTTTCAGTTTTTTTCGTTTTTTTCGTCCCATTCTGCAAATTTTGCAAATTTTCCGAAATTTACCTAATTCTCCTAGCACTAAAACGTTCAAGACATGATTCTCTCTCCTCATGTTTCATTTTCAACAATTTTGAAATAAAGTCAGATATACATTTGATTTTATTGTACAATTTTACACTTCTTATATTTGTTACCGTTTTATTATCCCATTTGATAATTCGGTTGCCTTCAACTTTATCAGGTTTTTCTTCACATGACATCTCCTCGGTATCACTATCCCACGTTTCCATATCACTTTAACTAGTGTTCATTTCATTTAAAGTATCCCGCGTTTTTCCCGTATTTTCACTATATTCTATTTCGTCTAAAGTTTGGTTGTACTCCCCCTATTTCACCCAATCTTTGTACGTTCTACGTTTTGATGTTAGAGGTAGAGCACTTTCTTTACTGTTAGCATTCTGTTGAACACTGTCTATCTCATTATTTTGGAAACTCAGTTTGGTTGATGTCGGCATATGCCGGTATAATGTAGGTTTATACACGGTTGAGGTCGACATATGCCGGTATAATGTAGGCGTATACACGGTTGATGCCGGCATATGCCGGTATAATGTAGGTGTATACACGGTTGATGCCGACATATGCCGGTATAATGTAGGCGTATACACGATTGATGTCGGCATATGCCGGGATAATATAGGCGTATACATGGTTGATGCCGGCACAATGTAGACACACACACACACACATTTTGTACGCATATACAGGATCGGTTAACATCTGAGGCATTTTACATCTTTAGATATTTAAGATATTTAATGTGGATCAGCTTTACGTCATGTTAGGCGGCTAAAAGATCTAGTCATCCTAACCTAACCAACTTGAGCAAGAATTATGTGTCATCGTTCGAGATTTCCTGGTTACCTATGATACTTATTCATCGATTTATGATATATTCATATCAAATCCCTCCACATGACTCTATTTTACGTAGTTTTTCTCTAATATTACACACAATGTAGACACATACACACATTTGTATGCATATACAGGGGCGGATAACATCTGTAGCATTTTACCTCTGATCTGTGATTTTATTTATTAGAAAAACATCCCTGCTTGTGTTTCAAGATATTTAATGTGGATCAGCTTCACGGCATGTTGGGTTAAAAGAACAAATCATCCTAACCTAGCCCATTCTATCTATGAATTATGTATTATCGATCGACTTTTCATGCTTGCATATGATTTTCCAGTGTTTTAGGATTAATGCATAACAAATATCTCCACTTGATCGTTTGGAGTTTTGCTACACACTTCCAATTTCGATCTAGCTAATTTCATCCGTTTTCATCGGTAATTACGTCGTTGTTTGATTGTTATAGCTATTTTTCAAATAATTCATGATTTTCGGTTTGACACAATTCTACATCACTTTTACATGTTATTCACACCTATCAAAAATTTAACCTTACCTAACCTAACTTAATGTATGGTTTTCAGTCATTGTTATATATGAACCCATCCACACGACTCTAAATATCACTTTAACATATATGTTATTTATTTCGTTGTCACTCTCGACCCATATTGGTTAGCACAGAGGCCGTATGAATTGCAAACATCGTGTCAGTCAGAGGTAACATTGAATTGACGAAATCTGTAGAAGAATATGTTTCAACGCGTGAAACGATGCCTTAAACCTATCTCGGGGTGAATGAACTGGATGTGTTACAGATTGGTAGGGTATAAATCAGAGTCCAATCAGATCTTGCTCAGTCAATATTGTGATTCTGTTGTGGAAGGATGGGGTATAGCTTAAGTCACCGTTTGTTTGCAAGTAATGGGGTGATGGAGGTCTGTAAACTCTGCCAAAAAGAAATAAAATGGAATAAACGTAAATCCACCAGTAATGTGTGGCGACATCTGAAACGAAGTCACCGTCAAGAATATGAAAATTATAGAAAAGAAAAGGTAAATCACACGTGCAAGTCGTCAAGGGATGTAGTGCCAGGAGATATTGAAGTAAAATAAGAAAACATAGTGTTAGACCTTATGTCCGTTTGTATGAAGCTGGAAACAAATATGAATTACTTGTAACATTCAATCCATCTATGTTTGAAAATGGGGCCTCTGTGCTAACCAATACGGGTCAAGAGTGACAACGAAATAAATAACATATTTGTTAAAGTGATATTTAGAGTCGTGTGGAGGGGTTCATATATGACAATGACTGAAAACCAAACATTGGATTCGGTTAGGTCAGGTTTTTGATGGGTGTGAATAACATGTAAAAGGGATGTAGAATCGTGTCAAATCAAAAATCAAGAATCATATGAAAAATTGCTTTAACAATCAGACAACGATATAATTACCGATGAAAACGAATGAAATTTGCTAGATCAAAATTGGGAGTGTGTATCAAAACTGCAAAGGATAGATCAAAATGCAATGTCAACAAGGAAAAATTTGTTATGCATTAATCCTAAACGCTGAAAAATCATATGCAAGCATGAAAAGACTAACGATAATAAATATTTCTTGGATAAAATAGGTTAGGTTGGGTTAGGATGAATAGTTCTTTTAACCTAACATGCCGTGAAGCGAATCCACATTAAGTATCTTGTAACACAAGCAGGGATGTTGTTCTAATGGAAAAAATCACAGATCAGAGGTTAAAATGCTACAGATGTTAACCGACCCTGTATATGCATAAAAATGTGTGTATGTGTCTACATTGTGTGTGATATTAGAAAAAAACGACGTAAAATAGTCATGTAGAGGGATTTGATATGAATATACCATAAATCGATGAATAAGTATCTCACGTAACCAGAAAACCTCGAACGATGACACATAATTCTTGCTTAAGTTGGTTAGGTTAGGATGACTAGATCTTTTAACCTAACATGACGTAAAGCTGATCCACATTAAATATCTTGTAACCAAAAAACTAGGGACTTTGTTTTCATGAGCTAAAATGCCTCAGATGTTAACCGATCCTGTGTATGCTTACAAAATGTGTGTGTGTGTCTACATTGTGCCGGCATCAACCATGTATACGCCTATATTATCCCGGCATATGCCGACATCAATCGTGTATACGCCTACATTATACCGGCATATGTCGGCATCAACCGTGTATACACCTACATTGTACCGGCATATGCCAGCATCAACCGTGTATACGCCTACATTATACCGGCATATGCCGACATCAACCGTGTATTTGTCTACATTATACCGGCATCAACCGACATGAGTTTCCAAAATGATGAGATAGACAGTGCTAAACAGGATGCGAACAGTAAAGAAAGTGCTTTACCTCTAACATCCAAACCTAGAACGTATAAAGATTGGATGAAATGGGGGGGAGTACACCCAAACCTTAGACGAAATGGAATATAATGAAGATATGGGAAAAACGTGGGATACATCAAGTGAAATGGACACTAGTACTAGGGATATTGAAACGTACGATCGTGATACCGAGGAGATGTCATGTGAACAAAAATCTGATTAAGTTGAAGGCAACCGAATTATCAAATGGGATAATAAAACAGTAACAAGTATAAGAAGTGTAAAATTGTACAATAAAATCAAATGTATATCTGGCTTTGTTTCAAAACTGTTGGAAATGAAACAGGAAGAGAGAGAATTATGTCTCAAACGTTTAAGTGCTAGGAGAATTAGGTATATTTCGGAAAATTTGCGGGAATATACTGAATGGGAATGTCGGCGCCAGCACGAAAAAAACTGAAACGATTCAATGTCATAAACGTTTAACTATAATACAAAAATTAACGTCTAGAAAAAGCTAGTTAAAAACTAAAAAAAAAAATTTTGGTTACAAGGTTAGGTTTGGAAGTGTTGCATACACTACTCCCAAAGGTTTCCGTCTATTTAAAATGTATACTAAGGGTAGCAGTCAAGAACCAAATAGATCAGAAAAAATAAGATAAATCCTACATCAATATGATGAGCCGACACCTCCAGGTGAGAAATAATGTTCATCATCGATGAAGAAACCGCAGAGTACCACTGATACCGAGGATCAAGATAAGACCAGAGAGGGCGGTCGAAATCATTACTTATGTTTCGCACAGTTGCTCCCATCGAATTTTTGGAGAGAAAGGTTATGTTCTTGTTTAAATGATAAACCCACGTAATTTACTAATATATGTGTGCAAAAATGAATTATCAATAAAAAAATAGCTTATAAATGTTTATTTGCAATATCCTAAAATTTAACTCTAATGCCTAGCAAAGAAAATTTGCAGTTATGCAGTATGACATGCAATGAATTGCAATACAGAATACCTAGCATTGAAACTGCAATAAAACACTGCAATTTCAATTGCACTCTGTTTCCTGTGGTATCGTAGATACATAAATATAAATCTCATCAGCTCCAAACAGAAGCTAAAGCAAATGTCTACAGCTTATTTTATGAGACACTGAAACCCCAATACGGTGACAACGTCTTGCTCATCTACTTGGACACCGACTTGTTGCTGCTCCAGTTCAAAGATGTGGATGACATTGAGGCGGTAATGCGGAAAGCTCCTCTGGCTGAATATATGGACTTCTCCAACTACCTCAAAATCATCCCTTGTACAATGAAACAAAGAAAGGACAGTTGGGACTACTGAAAAGCGAAACAGCTAACGACTACTAGAGTGAAATCATTTGCTTGCAACCAAGGGTTTACAGTATGTTGCTTGAGTCCGACGCCACAAATCAGCTGCAAAAAGTGTCAATTACCATACACAAGCCAAAATCAGACATGAACAATACAGAGATATCCATAACCAGCAAACAAACACACGTACTTTGAGACCGTACACAACATTTGCCTCCAAGCATGCCAGCTTCAAACTGTACGCAATATTAAAATGACCTTAGTAAGACTGAAACTATGCGCTACTATATCGATGCGTGCACAACTCTTGCCTATGGGCATCCAGGCATTCCCGAAAATCCATTGCAGTTGAACCTACCGTCACTAAAAAGAGGAAGCGATGTGTCTTGGATGATGATGATGTCGATGTAGAAATGGATTTAACATGGACGAGACGTAAGCAGGGAGAGGCCGTCTTTAACGTGTGTAATTGGCTGAATGATGAATGTACGTTCACCCCTTCAGGTTATATTCTGTAAATGTTCCTAGTACGTAAATGTTCATTATATGTTATTGTTCTTTATATGTAAATGTTCCTATTTAAATAAATAAATATATTCTTGAACATGTTTCATTGTCCAGAGTCATACGGATTGCAAATGCAAATCCGTGAACGTATGCCCCTGCAACCGCTACTAAAATGCTGCAAATAGATTGATGTAAATGTTCCTTACATGTAAATGTTCCTAATGTGTAACCATCTAATAAAAAATATATTCAATAATAACGGTGACTACAACAAAAAAAACGCTATATACAGCTAAATCTATTAAATACTACAATACCATATACTATTAAAAATAATAAATCCTATACATACTGCCAAATCGTTATGTACCAAGCTAGCATTTCTTGCGGATATGCCAATTCAATAAGCTTTAACACCGTGGACGAACATTAATTTATATGAGCAAGCTTATCTCACCCAATTTTCCAAAGTTTATCTAACTTTTTGCCGAGGGGGTCCCCTACTGCACGTCCAAATGTGTTATAACAATATTCCTACCAGCAACGCGGCCAGTGATTAAAGGTGCCGTAAACTGACATGTAGAGATGCAATCTTGCTATAAGGCAGGGTCACGAGAAGAGTGCGACTCGAGATAATGTCTTTGTATGACATTGACGCGTAGAAGTCTGCCACTACGATGGCGATCAGTGGTATCATTCCCAAATTACTGTTCCAAATATGAAAGTGCTCTCATGTAGCCATGTCATAAATAAATAATACTAATAAACTTGAACATGTTTCATCATCCACATTCATACGGATTGAAGGTGCGTGAACGTAAACCTCGGGAACCGCTCCTAAAATTATGAAATAGATTGATGTAAATGATGTAAATGTTTCTAATATGTACTAAATAAATAAAAATAGACTTGAACATATTTCATTGTCCACAGTCATACGGATTGACAATACGTGAACGTATAATGACAAGGTATTCGATTTGTATCATATTTAACGCTGTGTCCTGATGAAACTCTGAAAATATATACATACATTCAAGGGGAAAAGCGGATTGTTTTTATAAAATAATATAGATTTTTGCTCTATAACAACATAAAACCTTCATAATATGGAATTCACGAATACGTATTTTGTCAACATACCTAAATTAGATAACAATCGAGCAACGATATCCTACTACAACGGTAACTACATTGTTTAATAATACCCTAAATAAGATAAGGTTCGAGCAATACAAACCCATTGAAATAACAGGGGTGCCTGCGAAACTAAATAATACGATATAAAAGTATCCTATTAAAAGATACATAAATCATACGTATACCCCTGCAACCGCTCCTAAAAAGATGAAAATAGATTGATGTTAATGTTTCTATGTATCCATGCTACTTTGTATTTATGTAATAAATATAAAAATGTAATCTAAAACTTATTTCATTGTCCACAGAGAAAAGGATTGAAAAATACGTGAAAGTATCAGCGACTACTAATTGAATCTTAACTCTGTGTCCAGACGAAAAAAATATATATACATTCATACAAGGGGAAAAAGCGGATGGATTTAATCAAATACTATAGAGATTTGCTCTATAACAACAAAGAACCTACATACTATGGTATTCACTAATATAGAGTAAGATGCCAAACCTAGGTATGATAACAATCGAGCAACAAAATCCTATACAACGGTAACTACATCGTTTACTAATACCCTAAATGCGACAATGTTCGAGCAACAAAAACCCTTGAAATAACAGGGGTGCCTGCGATACTAAATAATACGATATAAAAGTATCCCATTAAAAGATAATTAAATCCTGCTCATACAGACAACCTCCTATGTACCAGATCAACACCTCATGCGGATATGCCAATTAAAGAAGCTCTAAATCATATAATAATACTTACCCTTTACAATACCTATTGACAAACCATCAATAATCATAAGCAATAACCAACAATCTCCAGGGCGAATTTGCACACCCATATTTCCAGGGCTGTTTCGGCGACAGGGTCCCCAGGCATATTTGGCTATAGGATTCTCAGGGCATATTTAACTACAGGATTCCCAGGGCATATTTGGCTATAGGATTCCCAGGGCATATTTGGCTATATAAACACTACTGTTGGGGCAGCAGAACTCTGATAGCGTTCATATTGCGCTCACTGTAGCGAACAATCGCCTCGTAACTTGAGAGTTTTTTTTTTCTAACAGACTATTCAGATATCCGATTTTCAGCAATTCGTCAATAATCATTGTCAACAAGGAGTGAACACAAATATTTCAAGTTACTATGGTTGACATGGTGCATTTAGGAAGAACTAATTATTCACTGTCACCGGAGATCGAACCTTGGTCCATGCGTCAGGAGATGAGCACTCTGCCAATGACCTTCGTTCGTGATTCAAGGGCAGAGAGTTCGTCTGTTAGCGCCAGGACCCATTTTAAATTACAGGAGACAATGAAAAGTAAGCTTTTCCTACCAAGCATTTACTGAAAAAAACAATAATAAGGTCTGGATAATCGAAAATGTGTCTGCAATATCAACGATGACTTTTTGTTCCGCTACATAAAAATCATTATTGGTACATAATTTTGTTCATTTAGAAAATGTATAGTTGAACAGCATCTGGTGCATTAATTCTGAATAGCAATGCCAAGTACTGCCTTCCTGCAGCGTAGTTACACGAAAACGTAATTCAAACTAGACATCGTCTGTTACTTGTACTTTTTTTAATGATTTGAAGACATCATTTGATAATGACAATCAAGATTAAAGTTTGAATAGCAGTAACATATTTTCCGAGGGTCTGTTGCATCAAAAGTTTTATAACAATCGCGAAACATAATTTTAATACCAGCTGTCGGCCATGGTACTATCATAGCTCATAACATAATGGAACCCTGATGTCAGTTTCACACAAAAAACGCTTGCGTCAACAAATTTTGTTGTGCTGACACACATGTCGGCCGGTGGCGGAAGGGTGTCATGTGAAACAAAATGAAAAATCAAAGTTTTAGCATTTTAAAGAATCACCTGTAATGGAGTCGTATCGAAAGTGAGCAATAGTAATTGCTATGTTCCCAGCTAGTATTCGGAAAATAGATGTAAAAGACCGTCGTTAGTTCTGTTTCTTTGATTTAAGCAATAAAGCGTCTAAATCCATCCTTAATTGACAAAGCCATGACACTCTGAAATGCGGCTCTAACTGTATCGAAAATGAAGCAAAAAAGGTCAAGTTCAGAGCTCGATTTTGAAAAAAAAACGGAAAAGTCCGACGTAGAGCTCAGCGTATGACTAAGATCTTTATTTCGAGCTAGCAAGCGTCAAAATCTATGCATTATTGACGAAGTTCCACCATTTGAAACCCATCTCTAACATAAGGCGTTACTAGAAAGACCTGCAAAATGGCCATGTTTCGAGCTCGATTGTAGGAAAATGAAAACGAACGAAAAATAGACATGGAGCACTGATTAGGATTACGTTTTTTTATTCAAGATGTGTATGAAGCGAATCCATCCATTAATAAAAAAGCATTAGAATTTTGAAAAAGCTCTCTTGAATAATTGAAAAACTACTAGCTGGCGACTGCAGAGCTCTCTATTGGGAACACACATGAACGAGTTCCTGAAAAAGCCGAACAGGTAGCGCTGCGTAGGACGCTGTTCTTTAATGTATACCATAAAACGTTGAAATTCATACTTAATTATCGAAGCTTAGCATTTTGAAAACCCTCCCTCGTGAAAGCCCTGAAGTTCAGAACTCGATTTTGGAAAAAACGAAAACGAAATTCCAAAACTTTCGTTTCATATTTTTTGCGTGCTCTTTCGTTAATTTGAGCCGTAACACATCAAAATCGACGCGGAATCTCACTTGAAAAAATCCAAACTAGGATTTAAAAAAAACTTTGCATTTTAGTACTTCACAATATTTTTTAAATGACTGCGTGTCATACAGTCAAACCAAATTCATGAATGTATATTGAGTTTTGAATTTTGTCCGAGCGTTACAACGGACAGACAGACAGACGGCTATTAACTTTTTTTAATTTAAAGTCTGAAATCCTACCTAACGATGTATGACACTCATCATTCGGATGTAAATACGACGGCATTGTGTACACTATGTATCTTTTGCTGAAAATACAACGGCACTGTGTAAACGACATAAACCCTCTGGGGCTGGGAGGCCTAAGTATGGCCAGGAGAAAATAATTCAAACTCTTTTATCTGCATGGTCGTTCAAATTCTCATTATCTAGTAAAATATGCCAACGGTCAGGTTAATCGAAAAATTGTCTGTAATATCAAGATAATCAATTTAGACACAGGAAAACAATTGATGGCATACAATGTTGGTCCGTTTAATTGTTTTATAATTTAACAACATCTAGTACATTACTTTTTGGATAGCACTGCCAAACACGGCATTGTTGCAGTGAATGTATAAAGCAAATATAATTCAAGCTCTTTATCTGCATGGTCGTTGGGATAAGTATTCTGTTGATTATATGCCATCTCGTATCTCCTCAACACATGCAAACAAATATAATCCTGCGGAAAGAGCCAAGCTGCTGAGAGACCATGTGTACATCTGGACTTGTCATAGCGATAGAGAGCGTAATCAAGGGTGGAGCTATTTAATTAGCATCATATCATAATTCGTTGTCTTGGGATAACATAGCTGATATTGCTACTTGTTGATTAGATAGTGGTATGCGTAAAAGTTATTGTACCCCAACCAATAGATAAAAATACGGCAAGATGTGTTAACGGTGGCAATCAAACGTTCGACGACTTCGACATATAATAAAAAGGGACAGCAAGAGTCAGAATTTCCCTTCTTGGAATGTTTTTAGGTAAATACACGGACTCGGTTATGCTGTATAAAATGTTTAAACAATTGTTCTTGAAGTAATCCCGCTGGTACTCAGAGGTTATCCATACGGTAACCCAGACTACTACAGAGAGTATCCTTGCAGTAACCTAAACTGCTACTGAGAAACAACACCGTAATCTGTGTATCACAGTAACCTGGACTGTAACCGACAGAATATTAACTAACTAGGCTGTCACAAAGACTATCATACAGGAACTTAAATTGATTGTTGCTCTTAGACAATTAAATTTACTTTAAAGTTATTGCATGTCTGACCGCAAGATTAATGTCAGGCTAGCTGGTGGGTGCCAACGAAATTGCCTTCGTTGTGGCCCTCAAACGAGTCATAACATCTTTAATTGTTTACATTATAGTTCAAATATATCAGAGAAACGCCACGTTTCTGATACGACTATTATTAATCTTTTGGACGCTCTTTTATGACGACCTTGCACCTAACACGCTCACCTGCAAGGCTTTGTAGTTGCCAGCACGTATTTATTACTCAAATGAATAATAATAGCAGCACTTGTATAGCCTCTCTTTGATATCTTCTGAACGATAATTCGAGCAATGAAAGACGATCTCACCTGTTTCAGGAAAACGATGAATGCAAGTTCACTGTCGCCCATCAGCTCGACATGCATTGATGCCATCTTGCGGTCAGCGGTGGCAAAGTTCTATTACTTAGAAACGGACAATACAATGACTTTTACAGTTACTCTGGAACTATATTCGTGCACGGTTTTATCAACGCACAGAGTCAGAAATGTTTTTTAAACGTATTCCGTTTAAGAACTAAGTACGCCAAAAAAATCTGATTCGTTAACGATGTTAGATGATAAGCATTACTGTTAAACGATCATTCTACGCTGCGCATATAAACTGTATAAGAAATGTTATATGCAGACTGAATACATTTAGCAGCAATTTTGCGTCACGGATAACGTAATATAAATCCCTGTCGTGTATAATTGATGGTTGAAAACTATACGTTCACTTACAGTATTGTGCTTGTCGACTTCAATATCTCCGACATTGATTAGGAATCAGACGAATGCACTGCCACCAGCCAATGTCTGATTGATTTTGCAGACGATAAGTTCATGACCCCAATGGTAAAAAGACACCCACAAGAGGTGGCAACATTCTTGATCTCCTATTTAGTGCAAGCGACTCTCATGTCACGAACGTCGACGTAGGCGAACCACTCGGAACTAGTGACCACAACTGTATCTGTTTTTTTATAGAGCTCGAGTTGAAAACATCAACAAACTGCGAAAAAGTCTCTAACTTCAGATTAGCTAATTTTGATGGCTTAAGAGAGTCAATGGTGTCAGCAAATTTAACCCTCGGACAAGATGTCAATCCATCACTTGACTATTCCTTGACTGCACTTAAAAATATTGAACATGAGCATATCCCGCGCAAAAACAGGCGAACAGCAGTCTATCAGCCCAAGTACTGGAAAAGAGAATTGCAGGACCTTCATTCACGAAAGAAAGCAAAGCATTCGATAAAGCTGAGACATTCCCATGACGACGCAGCAAAAAATGAATACAAAATTATCAGACGAGATCTAAAGAGGGTCCTGAAACGTAAGGAGAAAGATTATGAAAATAAAATTGCTGCCAATGCTAAAACTATTCCGAAACAATTTTTTAGTTATATTACGAGCAAAAAAAATCAAAATCTGTAATAGATCCTCTCGAGAACGATGTTGGTGAGCTAGAAACGGACGACACCAAAATGAGTATTCTACTAAATGAATACTTTTGTTCTGTATTTACGTTAGAGAATCAGGATATTCCTAATCCCGAGGATATCATAGCCGCAAAACAAATTGAAGCCCTCACCACAGTTAACTTTTCCCCTGCCGAAGTTATTTAATATATAGATAAATTGAAGGTCACCAAATCTCTAGGTCCAGACCAAATTCATCCCAGAATTCTAAAAGAGACTAGAACCGAAATCGCCGAACATTTATCAAACATTTTCACCCGATCTCTCACAAATAAAACATGTCCCTCTAAATTAATAGAAGCCAATTTTACCCCAATTTTTAAAATAGGGGATAAAAAGTGTCCCGGCAACTACCGTCCAATTAGTCTCACCTCAGTCATTGGCAAACTGATGGAAAGTTTGATAACGAATAAAATTACAGAATTCTTAGAATCAAACTAATTGATTGGCGACTCCCAGCATGGCTTTAGACACAACCGTTCCTGTCTTACAAATCTGCTACTCATTTTCAGAAATATAATCGATATCAACGACACAAAATCTCCAATCGATATCCTTTTCCTTGACTTTCAAACGGCTTTTGATAAAGTCCCCCACAAGCGCCTAATTAGTCAATTGCACAGCATCGGTATTCGAGGCGAGCTTAACAACTGGATAAAATGCTGGCTTACGGACAGACGGCAGCGAGTTGTAGTAAACAAAGCTCCCTTCCCTTGGGTAATGTTACAAGCGGCATGCCTCAAGGATCCGTGTTAGGGCCAGTTCTCTTTAAAATATGCATTAACGATCTCGATAGCAACGTTTTCTCAAACATTAGCAAGTTTGCAGACGATACTAAGATCAGAGGAAAATTGCAAACTGAACTAGAGTGTCAGCAGATCTAACTAGACTTGAACAAAATTGTTGATTGGTCAGAAAAGTGGCAAATGAAATTTAATATAGACAAATGCAAAGTTATGCCCATAGGTCTTCAGAACCCCAAACACGAATATTCAATGTCTGAAAAGAAACTCATTCCCGTCATCGAAGAGAGAGATTTAGGTGTCATCATTAGCAACGACTTAAAAAGCAGCAAGCAATGTAACGATACTGTCAAGAAAGGCAACAAAATGCTAGATCTGGTATCCGGCACTATCTCGTACAAAAACCAACACAGTATGCTCAAGTTATTTAATGCATTTGTTAGACCGCATCTCGAGTATGCCGTTTAATTCTGGTCTCCATTCCTTAGAAAAGACGTTATTAAACTTGAGAAGGTTCAACGTAGAGCTACCAAACTCATCCCCTCGATGCGGAATAAATCGTATGAAGACAGGCTTCGTGAACGTCGAGTCAGAGGCGACATGATCGAAGTGTGGAAGATTATGGAAAGTAAAGAAAACGTCGACCGAACGAGCCTTTTCACTCTAGATACAAACGGAGTGACTAGGAACAATGGGTACAAAATCGTTGGGAAACGTTTCTCACTCGACATTACGCGCAATTTCTTCACGTATAGAATAGTCGAATAATGGAACAAACTTCCAGCGGAGGTTGTAAACAGCAATACAATAGAAACGTTTAGGTCGCGGCTCGATAAGTTCTACATAAATCGCCGATAAATAGCTAAACCGTTCCCTTTCATTTTGTTATAAAAAAACAGGAATAAAACACGAAACTCTCTTAGATGTTCTACTTCAGTACTAATCCTCTTGCTAAAAAAAAGGCAACCTAGTTTGAGCCAATAGGCCTCTTAGACGTTCTACTCCAGAACTAATCCTCTTGCTATCAAAAGGCAACCCAGTTTGGGCCAGTAGTCTTCCTACTACTGAACATATGCACGCTGAATAAGAATATCTGAGTAATCCTGGTCCTCCATCAACATATTTTTATGCCTATCAAATTTTATCAGCTCGGTGGCCAAGTGGGTAGCGTGTCGGGCTCTCCTCACAACAGACGTCCATTGGGAGCTGGAGGTTGTGGGTTCGCGCCTACCTGACCGCTGGTCTACACTGCAACCCGCTGTGTAAGCGAAAAATATCCATATTACAAATTAGGACACGTTTCACAGTTTTGTGTCTACAACCTAACAGAGTAATGAAGTGAGTTATGAACCAGACCCTAATACAATGCAGCCACAACACAGCAATAAAATGAACACAATAGAGTGAACATCTGCTATTGTACCATGCCATCGATTATTGTCGTTGCAACAGAAACCTGTGTTACTATTATATAGAAGTACTTCTGACAAAAGTCTGCCTGCAATAGCTACCGCTCATTGCCACCGTTACCACCGCTGCTACCATGTGTATGCTCTACAGCTCTAACACCACCCTTGCTTCTACCGAGCATTGCCACCGTAACCACCGCTGCTACCATGTGTATGATTAACAGCTCTAACACCACCCTCGCTCCCGCCGCGCATCGCCACCGTGGCCACCACTGCTACCATGTGCATGCTCTACAGCTCTAACACCACCCTCGCTTCCACCGCGCATCGACATCGTGACCACCGCTGCTACCATGTACATGTTCTTCAGCTGTCCTACCGCTGCTGTTTACAACGCGCAGTGCCACTGTACCTACACAACCATGCCACTGTTCCCAATAGCCCATAGTATTCGAGTCTTCGCGTATAGTATGTTCTAACCACCGTGGAACACGCTGGGCGTAGATACAAATCCATTCAGCCATTACCCACACTTCAACCTCATAGCAATTAAGTAGGCTCTGTTCACTTAACTGCCTGCCCTGATCAACACAGACTGCGCTGGCCAACACTGACAAATCGACAGAATACTAATTTGTACAAGTGGCACAGATTAACATCAACAAAAATCTAGAAATACTGAGGAGCAACCAGTTTTTGCAAATAAAATCGGCATGTTATCTTATTGCGTCTTCAACAGGGTTGATAAGAAATGGATGTTAATTAGCCGCCAAGCTCCTGATCGAGACTCTTGAGCATAACGTATCATGTGACGACCTGCTCGCTGCAGCCGGAGCTAATAGGTTGGCCTGCTGCAGCAGTTTGATGGGAGGAGTAAACATAGTAGAGATTAGTGGAGGGACTAGTGCTCGCGGGACAAAAGGTGTCTGCTGGCGGGAGACATGGACAGTTGTTGTTGTTGCTTCGCCCCAACTTCTAACTAATGACAACGTTCCATTTGTTGTTAATTGTTAACACAGGTAACAAATTCCCGTCGTATTTTATTAATTTCTACAAATTTATCTGAATATAGAGCGTACAGTATAAGTTTAGTTTACTGAATATAGGTATACTACAGGCAAATTTATTTACATGTCTTTGTGATTTTGTTTGTTGCTCTGAAATTTGTGCGCATTGATAATCGACTGACAAATACGTCCGCACTATTAGAGACGGTAGTATTGGTGAACGACTGACAAAGACGTCCGCACTATTAGTGACGTTAGTATTGGTGAACGACTGACAAAGACGTGCGCACTATTAGTGACGTTAGTATTGGTGAACGACTGACAATGACGTCCGCACTATTGGTGACGTTCGTATTGGTGAACGACTGACAAAGACGTCCGCACTATTAGTGACGTTAGTATTGGTAAACGACTGACAAAGACGTCCGCAGTTTTAGTGACGTTAGTATTGGTGAACAACTGACAAAGACGTCCGCACTAGTGGTGACGTTAGTATTGGTGAACGACTGACAAAGACGTCCGCACTGTTAGTGACGTAAGTGTTGGTGAACGAAAGACAAAGACGTCCGCACCGTTAGTGACGTAGGTATTGATTAACGACTGACAAAGACGTCCGCACTGTTAGTGACGTTAGTATTGGAGAACGACTGACAAAGACGTCCGCACTATTGGTGACGTTAGTATTGGTGAACGACTGACAAAGACGCCCGCACTATCAGTGACGTTAGTATTGGTAAACGACTGACAAAGACGTCCGCAGTTTTAGTGACGTTAGTATTGGTGAACAACTGACAAAGACATCCGAACTATTAGTGACGTTGGTATTGGTGAACGACTGACAAAGACGTCCGCACTATTAGTGACGTTAGTATTGGTGAACGACTGACAAAGACGTCTGCACTAGTAGTGACGTTAGTATTGGTGATCGACTAACAAAGATGTCCGCACTGTTAGTGACTAAGTGTTGGTGAACGACTGACAAAGATGTCCGCACTGTTAGTGACGTAAGTGTTGGTGAACGACTGACGAAGATGTCCGCACTGTTAGTGACGTAAGTGTTGGTGAACGACTGACGAAGACGTCCGCACTGTTAGTGACGAAAGTGTTGGTGAACGACTGACAAAGACGTCCGCACTGTTAGTGACGTAAGTATGGGTGAACGACTGACATAGACGTCCGCACTGTTAGTGACGTAAGTATTGATGAACGACTGACAAAGACGTCCGCACTAGTAGTGACGTTAGTATTGGTGAACGACTGACAAAGATGTCCGCACTGTTAGTGACGTAAGTATTGGTGAACGACTGAAAAAGACGTCCGCACTAGTAATGACGTTAGTATTGGTGAACGACTGACAAATACGTCCGCACTGTTGGTGACGTAAGTGTTGGTGAACGACTGACAAAGACGTTCGCACTGTTAGTGACGTGAGTATTGGGAAACGACTGACAAAGACGTCTGCACTGTTAGTGACGTAAGTGTTGGTGAACGACCGCCAAAGACGTCCGCACTGTTAGTGACGTAAGTATTGGTGAACGACTGATAAAGACGTCCATACTAGTACTGACGTTAGTATTGGTGAACGACTGACAAAGACGTCCGAACTGTTAGTGACGTAAGTATTGGAGAACAAGTGACAGAGACATCCGCACTGGCAGCGGCGTAAGTATTGGTGAACGACTGACAAAGACGTCCGCACTAGTAGTGACGTTAGTATTGGTGAACGACTGACAAAGACATCCGCACTGTTAGTGACGTTAGTATTGGTGAACAACTGACAAAGACGTCCGCACTATTAGTGACGTTAGTATTGGTGAACGACTGACAAAGACATCCGCACTATTAGTGACGTTAGTATTGGTGAACAACTGACAAAGACGTCCGCACTAGTAGTGACGTTAGTATTGGTGAACGACTGACAGAGACATCCGCACAATTAGTGACGTTAGTATTGGTGAACGACTGACAAAGACGTCCGCACTAGTAGTGACGTTAGTATTGGTGAACGACTGACAAAGATGTCCGCACTGTTAGTGACTAAGTGTTGGTGAACGACTGACGAAGACGTCCGCACTGT
>SDVV010006503.1:0-18406 GCA_016164225.1 Gammarus roeselii
TTGCTTGTTCCAAGTCCAGTAATATCGACTAGTTCCAAGTAATGTTAGGTGATCGCTCTTTAGTGGAGTGTGGAGTTCAAAACGTTTATGTAAGCTTACCGCATGTCAGTGATTGTTATGGGTGTTGAAGCGTTGGCAAGTTTTTGTATGTTTTTTAGTGTTAGAATAAGATTTTTCGTTGTTGTAATATTGGATGTGTTGCTCCTATCATTTTTGTCTATCATAACGAATATTGAATAAATCCACTCTGTCATATATACTTCAGATCTGTGATGTGAGGCCCGCAGTCAACAAGATCTAGGATATAAATCATGCCTAAGGTACATAATTAGTGAAATATATATCAATGTACGACAACATAGATCAAATATCAATGAATGCAAAAAAGGATACCATACACTGCCATATACAAAAATACACAGGCTACCTAACATTACATGCATCCTAATCAATATTTAAGTATTTTTATTCAAGTTTGATATCTTTGTATGATATTGATATGTATGAAACACTCCACTTGGGCAGTAAATTTAACATATCTAAATCAGTTTGAATACACTTCTCCAATTTGATCCAACAAAATATCCTTTCGCAGATGTTTAGATTCCAGAATTTTTATCAATATCTCTGTTACATGTTTGGATGAGACTCAGTAGGTAGGATCCAAGAGAACTAATGCACTTCAATTTGTTACACTTTTTCGATGTGGAACAGTTACACTCGACATTAGGTTCAATGATCTTGTCATCCAAACCAACTTAATAAATAATAATATATTTTCATTCAAGTTTGATGGTTATGTATAATATTTAGTGATCATTTTATGCGATGTACATATCAAGTTTTCGCCACACGGCTCTATTTTATGTAGATTTTTTTTAATGTCACACACCAGATACACATATACACGCTTTGAACTCAGATGCAGGACCGGTCACGGTATAATGACTTCGTATACAAGGGTCGATACCGGCACAATGTAGACACATATACATATTTGTATGCATATACAGGGTCGGTTAACATCTGTAGCATTTTACCTCTGATCGATGATGTCACCCATCAGAACAAAGTCCCTTGCTTTTGTTACAAGATATGTAATGTGGATCAGCTTCACGTCATGTTAGGTTAAAAGATTTAATCATCCTAACCTATTCTAATCTTTTCTAACCAAAAATGATCTACTACTAATTGACTTTTCGTGCATACATATGATTCTTATTCATCGATTGATGATATATTTATATCCATCCTCTCCACTTGTCTCTACATTTTGTTCTATCCTTTGAAGTTTTGATATACAATTCCAATTTTGATCTCGCCAATTCCATCCATTTTCATATGCAAATTACATCGTTTTTTTTATTGTTATACCTATTTCCATATGATTCTTGATTTTTGCAAGTTGTTCACACCAATCACAACCTAACCAAACCTAACCTTATGTATGGTATTCAATCATTGATATATACATATGAGCCCTCCAAACGACTCTAATTATCACTTTAACATATATGTTATTTATTTCGTTTTCACTCTCAACCCATATTAGTTAGCAGAGAAGACCCATTTTTAAACTTAGATGGATTGAATGTTACAAGTAATTCATATTGGTATCCAGTTTCATACAAACGGACGCATGGTCTCACACTATGTTTTTATTATTTTACTTCAAAATCTCCACTGGTCTCTACATTCTTTGACGACTTGCATCTCTGATTTGCCTTTTCTTTCGTATAATTTTCATATTCTGGACGATGACTTGGTTTCAGATGTCGCCATACATTACTGGAGGATTTATGTTTATTCAATTTTATTTCTTTTCTGCACAGATTACAGACCCCCGTTACCCCATCATCACTCCCGAACAAACGATGTCTCAAGCTATACCCCATCCTTCCACTACAGAACCACAAACTTGTCTGAACAAGATCTGATCGAACTCGGATTTAAATCATACCAATCTGTAACACATCTAGATCATACCTCCTCCCCCCCCCCCTCCCAAATAGGTTGATGACCATGTTTTAATTTGTCATAAGGAACATTTTGAGCTTTGTTTCATACCGTGAAACATATTCTTCTACTGATTTCGACAATTCGATGGTACCTCCGACTAACGGTCTTAATGTATTTTATTGCAATTCATTGAACCCAAAATATTCGAAGCTTCTCCAATTCAAAGTCATTCTGATCTTCATCATTGAGAAATTTTTCAATACGATCCAGATTTTATTATGCTCCTAGGTACAATTGGTATTCCACTACCTCAGCTTTATTACAGTCATGATGATGATTTTCCACTTGGATCATATCAATTTCAAGATTTGCTTCCATATTTCCCCTAAATTCTGTTATATACGACTGTAACGCGTCGACATTAGTTACCCAAAGCCGACTTTCTTTTTCCTTCATCTATATATGAAAGATATCTCTCACTATTTTGATTCTTGTTTTACCCATTCTGAGATAACTGATACATTCCACACTAGTCAATATTTGTTCGATCCGACCAATATCATCTTCGGAGATTCTTCTTTCATGACACCTAAACTAACTTTTGAGAAGTGAATATTAATTTTGTTCATTCTATGACGCAACGTGCGTCTCCGCTTGATCCCAACGTAACACTGACTCCATTATCTGTATGCAGTTGCCTAATGCATTTTGATTACATGTAGTTTTTCGCGAATCAATAGGCCTAACATTGCTCGCCTAGGTCATCAACTGTGAATGTACGTGTGTGTATAGGGGTGTGTACGTATGTGCATGTGCTTGTTCAAGCGTATTTACGTGTTACATGAGTTAAAAAAAATATACAACAAAAATTCAAAATTCAAAATTTCAATGGAATTTCAAATTTTTGAAGGATAACCTTACTTAAATTGCCAAATAATAACTTCAATTGACCGACTAGGCTCTGTTATCCCTCGAAAAACATAAATTTTATCGAAATTTTGTATTTTAAATGTATGTTAAAATTGGTTGTAACTCATGTAGCACGTACATACGCTTGAACATAAACATGCACATACGTACATACCCCTATACGCATACATACAAACACAGTTGATGACCTAGGCGAGCAATGTTAGGCCTAATGTTCTGCGCAAACAACATGTAATCAACTTATGATAGCAAGCTGCATACCGCGAATAAATAATAAATAATATAAAATGAAAAAGTTTATTCCGACACAGATGGTATGTTATTCGTTTTAACCATCAATTTATACATAGTAAATCTAAAATCGGTGAAATGATCATGATAAGAACATGTAACTCAGTAATTGGAGCTGTGTGCGAGCGGTGGGAGGCATTTCACTTTCCTTGCTGGACATACGAACAAGACTCTTGTCGAGACATATCACGACGAGAAAGCTGTCAGGAATAAGTTTTAATGTACACTAAAAATATGCACTGTATTCCGTTTCCATAAGGTGTTCCCCGATCATACATTGGGATCTTTTATATAACAGTTAATTAGGGTGGGAATTGCTAATTCAGCTGAACGCCTAATTCATTGGTAGCAAAGAATGCAACGGTATGGTTGGGTCTATGTGAGACAGAGAGTCACTGACAAAACGAATACATAAAACAGAGAAAATATATAATTATTATTTGCAAAACAAAAAATGTTCCTCGTGCACGAGCGGTGTGTTATTTTCGTGGAACAATAAGCTCTCTTTAAAGTGTCACGACGGAAGGGCTATCATGGTAGGTTTGAGGTCCACAACAAGTGTGCGTTATATCCTGATGAAATGAGATGTTTCTATTTGACATTCCTATTTTTTGCATAGTAATTAGTATGAGTTCTTTATTCAGACCCACGGACTAATCAATTGAATAGCAGAGGATGCGATGGTATGGGTGGATCAATGTGAGTTAGAAAAGCAATAGCATAGTAAAAAATATAATGAAAAATGCATTCATACACAAACCAACGTGGTATTTTTGTGGCACGGTAACAGAGTAAACACCTTATACACGAAGAAACATATATCTCTACATCGCGTATAAATCAATTGTCCTCAAAGGCACAGATAATTTATTTGAGGGCCAGAACAATGCGAAGTCAAGTCAATAGGGACATAGCACGCTGAGGTGAAATTGCAAGATTCTGCAACATTGCAGCCGTGTTTGATTTGGCAGCTATTATTTGTACAAGGACAAATAGAAAAAGAGATCAGAGAAACAAAGTATAAGATGTTATGTTCCTATTTTGTTGATATGGTGAGAGTGTTGATGATCTGAGTGAGCTTTTAAATATAGTTTTACGTCACCAGCTGTGCGTTAATCGTCATCGACTGTTTAACTTTGCCTGACCCTGTCTACGGGCAAGCAATAGAGTGGTAGATTTCTGCTTGAAAGGAGATACGATTGCACAATTCTGAATGTCAGCTGGTAGCTTGTTGAAGCTTTTTGTACCCGAAATAAGGAAAGCTTTGCCCCCAATCTCTGTTTCTTTTGAACTGTGTCAATGTTATTTTCATTCCGTATTGCTCGTTGATGGGCCGTTTTCGAGTTGTCAACACAACACCGTTGGAACAGGAGAGTTTATTATGAATTTAAAAAACTCGTTCTGCTTCGCTCAGTTCTAGTCGTTCCTGGATGTTCAGCCCCCCCAAGATTCTTTAGAATTGGTGTCACGTGATCGCTCTTTCTAAAGTTCCCATCGTGAGCTACTTTTGCGGTGAAGTTTATGCTGCGTTGAATCTGATAGTATTGTTATCGTGCACTTACCCCAAATGGTGGGGCAGTAGTTTAGAAGTTAAAAAATCAGAGCATTGATTACGAGAAGTCTGAACTTGAAGTCGAGTTGTTTCTTCGTTCGACTGAGAAACATGAGTTTACCATTCAGTTTGAAGCAGGGCTAATCAACATGATGTCCAAAGGTCATATTGGGATCAAGCCACACTCCCGAACGCATGACTTTGTTATCAAGAGGGATTTTTGCGCCCATACAGTCAACAGCAAAATTTTCGGGAACTCTCCGTGTGTTTGCTTTGGATCCCAGGATAATGCACCGTGTTTTACTTGTACTAAGTTTGAGCCCATTTGAAGAATACCAACGATTTATGTGGGTCAGCTCTGTTTCTGCATCCTTCTTTAGCTTTTCTAATTCGTTTGCTGGTTTAGCGAACAGCAATGGAACATCGTCCACGTATACTTTCATTCTGGCATCATTGATAGGGTTTCCACAGTTTATGTCATTGATAAACAGAAGGAAAAAAATCGATCCGAGAATCGATCCTTGTGGAACCCCGAAATTTACCTGTCTTGGAGAAGAGGAGATCTTTCCATCTAACACGACAGACTAGGACCGCTGCCTGAGATAGCATTCAAACCAGGGTGTTTGGAAGTTTAGTTGTAGCAGTTTTTGCAGCAAAATGTCGGGATTTACACTATCAAATTCTTTAGAGAGGTCCAGCAGCACGAGTAATGATAGACTACTCTCGTTTATACCTTTGTATACGAGTTCGGAGATTTTCATAGGCGCATCTTCAGTAGAGGTCTTCCGTCTGTATGCATACTGACATCCATTGATCAGGTTCGCCTCTCCTTGGTAGTCAAGGAGTTGACGTGTAATGATTTTTTCCAGGATTTTTGAAATTACCGGAAGGAGGCTAATGGGTCTGTGATTTGAAGGGTCGTTTACCTCTCCTTTTTATGGATAGATTTGATTAGCGCGTGTTCCTAATTTTAAGGGAAGGAATTTTTTACAATGGATGTGTTGATGAGCCGCTTTGTGGTACTGTAATGCTTTCTTATCGTTCCCACACGAATTGGTATTTGCAAGCGCGAAAAAGCCGAAACAATTTCCAGTCTGCTTACCTGGCTCGGTGTCCACATTTGGTCGTTCCTGGTGGATGAGTCGTTCTGAGATGGAACTGTGAACCGAGTTAGTTTATGCATTACCGGGGTTTCGTGAACCACCGAAATAGTTTTGCTGTGTTCGTTCATTACCTCTTCGTATGTGTGCTTTCCAATGTCAGCTAAAAACTTATTAAATGATTCTGATTTTTCTACTGGGTTTTCATAATTTGAGGACTTTTTTGGTTTCTATTGGGGCACATATATGTTCCAAGTCTGCTTCGGGTTATTTTTTGTTTTTGTTTTCTAATTCATCAAGGGTGCATCTTTCTTTGGTTTGCCTATTAGGGTTTTACGCGTTTCCTCATCGGTTGGCATATGACTCGCAAGACATTTAAAATACGCGACTTGTCGGTCAAATCCGTGCTATTTGAATCTGTGTCACTTCTACCACCATTTTAGTTAGCTTTACCTTCCTCTACCCTATGAAAATATTTTGGGTTTTGTATTTCCTGCTTGAGTTCAGAAGTCATCCAGCTGACTGGAGGGCGAGTTATTTTTTTTGTAACTATTGATGCTACAGTGTCGAGAGTTGCTGAGAACGTGTCTTCGAAAATAGCCGATTGAATTATCACGTCGTACGTGTTGCGCATGTTGTTAAGCGATAGGATTCTGTTCCATAACTCTTGCCTCAGTGAATCTCGTGAGTAGTTTTCTTTTATTTGCGTACTGTGATGAGGCAGATTATTTCATGATGGTCGGCAATTGACTCACAAACCTTGGTGCTTGTTTGTAATAACCAGATCGAGCAATGAGCTACTGTTTTTCGTGTTTGAATTATTTATTACATAGGAGCATTTGCAGGATTTCATATGAATACTTACGTATTATGAACATTTACAGGTTATAACATGTTGAAGTTGACGTATTTTTATCATTCACTCTAGTACATACGCCAGAGACGGTCTCACCCGGCTTACGCTTGTTCCATGTTAAATTCATGTTTACTTTAGTTTCATCAGCCGAAACCCATCGTTTCCTCTTTTTAGTCACGGACGGTTTATTTTCAGTGGATTTTTTGGAATGTCAGGATGTTCATAGGCAAGAGTGTTGCAGGAGTCGAGATAGTAACGTTAATTTTCAAATTTACAGAAGCAATTTTTAATAGTGCACACAGCTTGAAGCTGGCATGCCTGTGCGCAAATATTGTGTATGGTCTCTGAGTGTGTGTTTTTTTGGTTATGGATGTCTCTGTATTGTTCATGTTTGATTTTTTAGCTTGTGTCTGGTAATTTATACCCTTAACAGCTGGTTTGTGCCCTCGGACTCGAGCTGCATACTATAACACTTTGGCTGCAAGCAAATGATTTCAGTAGTCAGTAGTCCCAGCCGTCATTTTCTTGGATTCATCGTACATGGGGTAATTCTTCGGGGATTTGAAGAAATCCATGTATTCCGCCTCATAATAGGTCACACCTTGAACAGGATCAGCAACGTGTCTATGTCCGAGTATATAAGCGAATCGTTGTGACCGTAGTGTGGTTTCAGTGTGTGTCAAAATAGAAGCTGTGGACTTTTGCTTCAGCTTCTATTGGAGCTGATGAGATATTCATCTATGATACCTTACGTTACTGAGTACAATTTCAAATTTGCTTAATATCCATCGCATTTTCCCAATGCAAGGCAGGAGGCGTTGTATTGCATTTCAATGCAAGTCATGTTGCACATCTGTAATTTCTTCATCATAATAAGGGTGATTTTGGGGTAGTTGGAGAATACATTGTATATAGCCAGAGGAGATTGCCGCATTTTTCCGCCTCAAATCGGCCATACCTTTAACTGGAATAATATCTGCGGCATTTCAATGCTGCCTTTTCTGTAACGCAACTCATTGCAAGTCATGTTGCATATACGCATTTCAATGCTAGCTATCCAAGTTAAATTTAGGATATTGCAAACAAAGATTTATAAGATATATTTGTACTGGAAATAGATTTTAAACCCGTTTTCATTAGGGAAGTACACGGGCTTACCATTTTTTACGAAAACATAACTATTCACTCCGAAAATCGACGTGAGTAACTTGGAGAAACATAAGTAATGACTTTGACCTCCCTCTCTAGTGTTATCTTGATCCTTGGTATCAGATCCGCGCGAATGGTTCTTTATCTATGATATGCAATATTTCTCACCTAAAGCTCTCGACTCGTCATATCGGTGTAGGATTTATCATCTGTTTTTTTTCTCTGTTCTATTGGGTTCTAGAGTGCTGCCCTTAGTACACATTCTAGATAGACGATTACTTTTGGGAGAAGAGTATGCAACACTTCCAAACCAAAGCGTGTAACCAAAACTTTGTTTTAGTCTTCAGCGAGCTTATTCTCGATGCTATTTTTTTTATTATACCTGCATGTTTACGACATAGAATCATTTCAGAGTGTTTCTTACTGTAGACAACATTACTATTCAAAATATTATCACCTCAGATATGTGAAATATATCTAATTCTTCTAGCACTCAAACGTTTGAGACACAATTAACTCTCTTCATGATTCGTTTCCAATAATTTTGAAACAAAGTCAGATATATATTTTTTTGTATAATTTTTACACTTCTTATACTTGTTACCATTGCGTTACAAAATTTGATGAAACGGTTTTCTTCAACTTTAGCAGGTTTTTTTTCATATGAGGTTTTATTGATATCACTACCCATATTTACAGTATTTTCCATTTCGGCTAAGGTTTGGGTCGGCTCACGCCATATCGATTTAGCCTGACCCAGGCGAGCGATGATAGTTCTAATGTTTGCCAAAAAAAAGCATGCAATCGCATTATACAGCTAGCTGCATGCCGAGATTGAGATCAGTGTTACGTTGAGTGCAAGTGAAGCAGGACAGCTCATCCTCAAATAAACAAAGATGAATGTTCACGTGGCAAAAATTAGTTTTCGTGGTATGGAAGAAGAAATCTCTGAAGACGATATGAGTCGGATCAAACAAATATTGACTAGTGTTGAAAATATCACTCATCTCAGAATGGGTAGAACAAGAATCAAAAGAGTTGGAGAAAACATTCATAAAATGATGAAGGAACAATAAAGTTGGTTTTGGGTAACTAGTGTCCATAGGTTACAGTCGTATGCAACAAAGTTCAAGGGGAATAAGAAAACAAATTTTGAAATTGATATGATTCAAGGGGAAAATCATCCTGACTGTAATAACGCTGAGGTAGTGGGAAACGGATTTTACCTAGGAACCAAAAAAAAAACTTTAACGTATGCAACAATTCCCCATTGATGAAGAACAAAATAACATTGAATTTGAGAAGATTCGAATAATTAAGGTTCAGGAAGAGGAAGAACTAAATTTGTGGACTAAAGGCCACGGAACAGACTTCGGTATTCGCAACAAAGATATGCTGGATTATATGATGAATTTTGAGAGGAAACTGAAACATCGTGATGATGAGTACGGTTGGTTGTACAAACCATGCTGTTACAAATCAAAACAAATGAGTCGAAAGTATTGTTGAATCTAGCAAGATCTGCAATTAATAAAATAAATACTAGGTAAATCCTTAATCAATTGCTTATTATATCCTTAAACTCAAAGGTTAAGCGATAAATTGCAAACGTCGTGTCAGTCGGAGGTAACATCGGATTGTCGAACTCGGTAGAAGAATATGTTTAACGCATTGCCATAAACCCATATCGGGATAAATGCTATATCTGTGTGACAGAATGGTAGGATATAAATCAGAGTCGGATCAGATCCTGCTCAGACAAGCTTGAGATTCTGTTGTGGAAAGATGGGGTATGACTTGAGAGCTCATTTGTTCGAAAGTAACGGGGCGATGGGGGTCGGTAAACTTTGCCTAAAAGAAATAAAATTTAATAAATTTAAATCCACAAGTAATGTATGGCGACATCTGGAACGAAGTCATCATGAAGAATATGAAAATTATAGGAAAGAAAAGGCAAATCAAAGGATGTAGTGCGAGGAGCTATAAAAGGGAAATAAGAAAACGTAGTGTGATACCTTGTGTCTGTTTGCATGATGATAGAAACAAATATGAATTACTCTCCGCTAACTAATATGAATTGAGTATTACCATGAAGTAGAAAGAA
Source organism: Gammarus roeselii (assembly GCA_016164225.1). Lineage (NCBI taxonomy): Eukaryota > Metazoa > Arthropoda > Malacostraca > Amphipoda > Gammaridae > Gammarus > Gammarus roeselii. The sequence continues at coordinate 9,942 of SDVV010006503.1, forward strand.
TTAGGTGTACGTTTTATAAAGAACCGTGTGGAGGGTTCATATTCATAGAACAATGACTGAATACCATACAAAAGGAGGGGTTAGGTTAGGTTAGGTTAGGTTTTTGATGGGTGTGAATAACATCTATAAGTGATTTAGAATTGTATCAAATCAAAATCGAGAATCACATGAAAAAACAATAAAATTCAAACAACGATGTAATTACTTATGAAATAATGGATAAAATTGGCTAGATCAAAATTGGAAGTGAGGATCAAAACTGCAAAGGATAGATCGAAGATGAAATACTTGTAACAGTCAAACCATCTAAGAATCAAAAAAAAATCTGCCATCGCTGCTAACTACTATGGGTCGTGAGTGACCATGAAGTAGAAAGAATTAGGGTAAGTGTTATAAAGAACCGTGTGGAGGGTTCATATGTATGTATCAGTAACTGCATACCGTACATAAGTTAGGTTAGGTATCACACGATAGGTCAGGTTAGGTTAGGGTAGGTTTTTTATGAGCGTGAATAACATGCAAAACTGTTGTAGAATTGTGTCAAATCATAAATCAAGAATCATATGAAAATACCTATAACAATCAAACAACGATATGATTACCTATGAACAAATTGTTGAAATTGGCTAGATCAAAATGGGATGTGTGTTTTAAAACTGCATAGGATAGATCAAAATATAGTGACATGTGGAGATAATTGCTGGGCAATGTATATATCTATGACTGAATACCGTATAGAAGATAGGTTTAGTTATGTTAGGATGATTAGTTCTTTCAACCAAACATGCCGTGAATCTGATCCACCTTAAATATCTTGGAACAAACGCAAAATATGTTGATCTAAAGGAAAAATGCTACAGATGATCGACCATGTACATGCATACAAATGTGTGTATTTGTCTACATTCTGTGTGTGATATAAAAAAATACGTATAATGGAGCAATGAGGAGGGGGGTTGATTTAATATATCATTAATCAATGAATACGGATCACACGTAAGCAGGAAATCTCGAACGATGAAACATAATTCTTGGTTAAGCTGGTTAGGTTAGGTTGCCTGAGTATTAATGCATCTGGCAGTGCATGGTAACCCTTCATGCACCAATACGTAAAAACACCCACATGGTGCTAATACATGTGTCAACGCAGTGACGCTAACGATCCTGTACGTATAAATTGGACTCATATCTATACTCATTCATTTAACGGTCCGCTTTCGGTGTAGAAGAATATTGCCAAGTTGATATGGAAATATTTTAATAGAAATGAACACACGGGGATATGTGTTATTTGCACTGCTGAGATAAAATAAGGCAAATCAAGCTCCACATTCGGGTTATGACAACATCTCAAACGATGTCATTATCTTACGTATGATCATATTGAAAATGAACGAGGAAATAAAAGCTCTAGGGATGCAACAGCTGCATTGATATATCATAACAAGCCGGACCTGGGTATCAAAAATATGGGAGATATACAGTACTCAACAGGGTGCGAGCAGTAAAGAAAGTGCTTCACCTCTAATAACAGAGCGCAGAGTGTATGAAGAAAGGATAAAAATGGGTAAATCGATATGACGGGAGGAGACCCTAACCCTAACCGAAATGGAAAATACTGAAAATATGGGTAGTGATATCAAGAAAACCTCATGTGAAGAAAAACCTGCTAAAGTTGAAGGAACCCGTTTTATCAAATGGGGTAATGAAAGCGTAACATGTATATGAATTGTAAAATTATGCAGAAAAAAACAAAAGTATATCTGACTTTGTTTCAAAATTATTGGAAACGAATCATGAAGAGAGAGAATCGTGTCTCAAACGTTGGAGTGCTAGAAGAATTAGGTATATTTCGCATATCTGAGGTGTTAATATTTTGAATAGTAATGTTGTCTACAGTAACAAACACTCTGAAAAGATTCGATGTCGTAAACATGCATGTATAAAAAAACTGGCATGGAGATAAAACTCACTGAAGACTAAAAACAAAGGTTTGGTTACACGCTTAGGTTTGGAAGTGTTGCATACTTTTCACCCAAATGTAATCGTCTATCTAGAATGTGTACTAAGGGCAGAATTCTAGAACCCAATAGAACAGAGAAAAAATAACAGATGATAAATCCTACACCGATATGACGGATATCTGCGGGAATATAGCGAATGGAAATGTTAGCAACAGTGAGAAATACCTGACACGATTCGATGTCATAAACATGCAGGTGTAATAAAAAACTAGAATCAAGAATAAGCTCGCTGAAGACTAAAATAAAAGTTTTTGTTACAATAATAGGTTTGAAAGTGCTTCATACACTTCTACCAAAGGTAACCGTCTATCTAAAATGTGTACTATGGGCAGCGCTTCAAAACCCAATAGAACCGAGAAAAAATAACAGATGATAAATCCTACACCGATATGACGAGTTGACAGCTTCATATGAGAAATAATGCATATCATTGAAAAAGAATTCTCCGAGTAGGTCTGATACCATGGATCAAGATAATACAAGAGAGGGAGGTCGAAATCATTACTTACGTTTCGCCAAATCTGCTCACGTCTGTTTTCGGATTGAATAGTTATGTTTACGTATGAAATTATAAACCCATGTACTTCCCTAATGAAAACGTGGTTTAAATCTATTTTCAATATAAATATATCTTATAAATCTTTGTTTGCAATATCCTAACATTGACTCGGATGGCTAGCATTGAAATGCATGTATGCAACATGACTTGCAATGAGTTGCATTACAGAATTGGTAGCATTGAAATGCGGTAGATATTAATCCAGTTTAAAGGTATGGCTGATACTGAGGCGGAAAAATGCGACTATCTCCTCTGGCTGAATACATGGTATTCGCCAACTACCTCAAAATCACCCTTTGTATGATGAAGAAATTACAGATGTGCAACATGACTTGCATTGAAATGCAATACAACGCCTCCTGCCTTGCATTGGCAAAATGTGATGGATATTAGGCAAATTTGAAATTGTGCTCGGTAACGTAGGGTATCATAGATAAATATCTCATCAGCTCCAATAGAAGCTTAAGCAAAAGTCCACAGCTTCTATTATGACACACACTGAAACCACGCTACGGTCACAACGATTCGCTTATATACTCGGACATAGACACGTTGCTGATCCTGTTCAAGGTGTGACCTATTATGAGGCGGAATACATGGATTTCTTCAAATTCCCGAAGAATTAACCCATGTACGATGAATCCAAGAAAATGACGGCTGGGACTACTGACTACTGAAATCATTTGCTTGCAGCCAAAGTGTTATAGTATGCAGCTCGAGTCCGAGGGCACAAACCAGCTGTTAAGGGTATCAATTACCAGACACGAGCCAAAAAATCAAACATGAACAATACAGAGACATCCATCACCAGAAAAAAAAACACTCAGAGATCATACACAATATTTGCGCACAGGCATGCCAGCTTCAAGCTGTGTGCGCTATTAAAAAATGCCTCTGTAAATTTGAAAAGAAACGTTACTATATCGACTCCTGTATTACTCTTGCCTAAGACCATCCAGATATTCCCAAAAATCCATTGAAATAAAACCTACCGTGACTGAACAGAGGAACCGATGTGTTTTAGCTGATAGAACTAATGTAAACATGGATTTAACATGTAGGAGGCGTAACCCGGGTGAGACCGTCTTTGGTTTATCTACTTGGGTGTATACGTCGACTTGAACATGTTATAACCTGTAAATGTTCATAGTATGTAAATATTCCTATGAAACCATTTAAATGCTCCTATGTAATAAATAAATTATAAACCTAATATTTGTTGATTGCCCACAGAAATATGTATTGAAAATGCGTGAACGTATAGCACTGTGGCCCACTCCTAATAAGATGAAAATGTCCCTAACAGGATGAAAGTGTTCCTATCATGATGAAAATGTTCCTATGTAAACCCTGTATCTATAGCATGAAATATATATAAAATTTTGAACCTTGTCCCATTGTCTGCAGATTTATGGTTTGAAATTATGTGAAACGTACTGCGCCTACTATTTGATTTGTAACGATGAGCCATGACGAAACTCCAGAAATAAAATATGCATACAACGGGGAAAAAAGGGAATGGATTCAATCAGACAAATCGACTTTTCTGCTATAAAATACCGTGTCAAACTATGGTCATCACTTATAAAGAGACCTATTAACATATATCTGTATAAACCGTCCGAAACCGAGCCGTAAATCAAGTGATTAAAGGTACACCCTACTGCATGTCCAAATGAAGCAAACGCTATTCCTACCGAACGCGGCAAGTGATCACAGCTACACATACATAATGACCGAATGAATCAACGCTATTTCTACCGAAAGTGGCAACTGATTAAAGGAATACCCTACTGCATGCCCCGAGAAGTGCGAGTTAAGATGAGATCACTGTATGACATTGACGAATAAAGGACTTCCTGTGCAAACTAAGTGCCACTTGCGTTTTGGACTACCCCAATAGTAATTAAATTAGCCACAAAAAGCAATTAACTGAATATACATGTACAATATAGAGGCTAAGTCGGACACATAGAGTAATTACGTACTTCCTAATCATTACATTGTCCCATTTGCGTTTTCCGTGACACCCAATCTCAGGCACCTGACTCCCCGACACCCGATTGGGTGTCGATAAGAAAGGAGGACAGTGGTGTGACCGAGGGAAACAAAGAAAAGGATGGCAGGCATTTGATTGCTTTTTATGGTCATAGTGATAGTAGAAGGTTGACCGTAGCTCAACCCACTGGATAACGTAACGTGCTACAATATTGAGGAGTTGATCGTTCTTCTTTTGTTGAGATTTGAACTATTTTGGGGAAAATATATCGCGTCGGGTGTTTTAGTATGTCTGTTCCTGAGTGTGCCGGTTGGTATAACACGGAGCTTTAGGGAGTGACATATACTCATGAAGTGGATCCGTTCTTTGATTGACGTGAGTTTGGTGGGTACGGCCATATATATATATTTGCGACCATATTTTTTGCCAGAATTGTTTTGACTTTTTGGCTGTGTTTTTTTTCATTTTCGACGCGATCAGTAAGAAATATTATGTAAATTTTGTACGGGTTTTCGGTCCCAATGGTTCTAATGAGTGCTTCTAAGTTTTGCCCGTCGATCATATGGGCCGAACATTTCCTCGTAAGGTTGTCTGGTTGAACATTTGAGATGATGTCATCTCCTATGAGGGCTGTTCCAAAAGGTTTTTTAGCTTCTCGTGAAACCCTGCGGGCATTGTGCTCCGCACCAGGCGGCTGGCTTGTTAGTTGGACCTTGTTTGCTACTGTAACAGCCATGCAGTGGGCGGCTGGTTAGCCCTCGAAGCAGGGCTAGGGCTATGGAAGTCAGATAGTTGCTGACAGGAGGATGCCGAGGGTTCATTTCCAGAGGAATGGGGGGGAAGGGGGGCTAGGGATCACTGAATTTTTATTAGTGTCGGAATGTCGGATGTATTTGCTTCCTTGAGGGTGATGACAGATTGGTTTTTGTGTGCTCTGGGGAAGATGCGTTTTTTAAGAATATCAGACCGAAATTTTTCGGCTTTCTTGTGCAATTTTTGCTTCTGCACGATGAGCAATTTGCATTACTTCTGAAGCAAGTACAGCGTTTGCATTCCCCCGTGCTACAAGTGCAGCAGTTTTTTTTGTTGGATGTTGGGGTGTCATGGGGAAGTTTCATTGTTGAAGTGTAGATACCTCGATAAGTGGTGTGACTGTGTGACAAGAAAAGTGACTGTGTACCCAAAATAGTGGGTATATGTTACAGACAGTTGATAATGTTGTTAATGATGCAACGCAGACTGCTCTGATGATGATGATTTACAGTACTAAACAATAAATAATAGTGCACTGGTAATAATAGACAAATTGCACCAATAATGTTGCTTTGCAGTACAGAACACTGAAAAATACTGCACTACTAGTGACATACCACAATGCTATAACAATGATGCTTTGCCGTACCTAGCACTGAGTTACACCGTACTGCTCAGTACAGATAACTGAAAAATGCTTTACTGTTATTGATATAATAACGAACTGCTCTGTCAATGATGCTTTGCCGTGTCGAAAACTGGAAAGCACTGTGCTTAGTGATGTGCCACAGTACTGTACTAACGGTGATTTGCAGTACAGAACATTGAATAATACTGCACTGTTAATGATTTGGAAGAACGACGAACATTTAGACAGCAATAGGAATTGCAGGTAAATCTTGATTGCCTGAGCTCAAATGAAATTATTAGGCTTACCAAAGGTTGATTATGGCGGAAACTCGCTACAAATATTTCAAGGAGATTATGTGAAGCACAGTCAATAAAAAGAAAAGAAGAAGCAGAGAAAAAAACATATGATTACAAATTCAATTAAATACGAAATAGTTCTCTAAGAGCCGCTTGCGAGTGGCTAATTTTGTTGATGGAGGGATGGAGAGGGTGATGGATGTAGGTCCACTGCACTCCGGCAGGCAGGCGCGTTCATGGGCTGACACAGCCGAGGCAGACAAGAGAAGGTATGCGAGATTGGGAGGCAGGTGAGGCTGGACTAGGAGATGGTGGTGAACCTGCTGCTTGATGTCACAGGCTGGTCTAACAATGTCGATTTGCAGTACAAAACACTGCAATGTGGAACACTGAAAGTACGGAACACTAAACGGAACACTAGAAAAACAAAATGCTGCTAATAACATAAACGACTGCTATGATAAAAATGATTGCGCACTAGGAAAACGAAAAGTACGGAACACTGAGATGAACACTGAAAACACTGAAAAGCACAATCCTGCTGATGAAGTGAGCGACTGCTGTAGTAATGAAAGTTATTATTTATAGCGCTGAGCATTGAATAACACAAATACTGCTGTAGTGTCATAATAATGATCATTTTGGTGCGGAACATTGAATAACACAAATACTGCTGTAGTAATCATGATTTGTAGTATTCACGACCATTTGGGTGAACTTCGACCATACGGTGTGCACAGCAACAAAAGGATACAAGATTGTTTGAGGCACTGTGCTAATCTTTCTTGTGAGGCTTTTTTTCAGGATTGAGGCTCTCGATCGAACTGTCAAAACTTTATGAGGTCATATATTCTCGAGTTGATTGGTTCATGACTGATGAGCATCTTGTCGGCTGGTCCTCTTCAAGGCCTACTTTCGGCAGCGAAGCCTCGTGTCGGCTGCGAAAATAAAAAAAACTTAGTGCGAGACCATGTGTCCATTTGTATGAAACTGGATACAAATATGAATTACTTGTAACATTCAATCCATCTGAGTTTGAAAATGGGTTCTCTCTGCTAACTAATATGGGTTGAGAGTGACAATGAAATAAATAACATATATTTTGAAGTGATAATTAGAGTCGTTTGGAGGGCTCATATGTATATATCAATGACTGAATACCATACATAAAGTTAGAATGGGTTAGGTTTTGATGAGTGTGAATAACATGTATAAATCAAGAATCAGAATGAAAATAGGTATAACAATCGAAATAAACGAGGTAATTTGCTTATGAAAATGGATGAAATTTGCTAGATCAAAGTTGAAAGTGTATATCAAAACTGCACAGGATAGATCAAAATGTAGAGACAAGTGGAGAGGATGGATTTGAATATATCATAAATCGATGAATAAATTCCATATGTATGCACGGAAAGTCAATCAGAAATTGATAATTTTTGGTTAGAAAAGATTAGGTTAGGTTAGGATGATTAGTTCTTTGAACCTAACAAGACGTGAAGCTGATCCACATTAAATATATTTTAACAAAAGCAAGGGACTTTGTACTAAAGGAAAACTTCATAGATCAAAGGCAAAATGATACGGATGTTAACCGACCCTGTATATGCATACAAATGTGCGTATGTGTCTACATTGTGCCGGTATCGACCCCTGTATACGCCGTCATTATACCGTGACCGGCTCTTAATTTGAATACAAAGCGTCTATGTGTGTACCTGATGTGTGACATTACAAAGAAGCTACGTAATATAGAGCCGTGTGGAGGGAACTTGATATGTGTATCGCTCAAAATAATGACTAAATATCATACATAACTATCAAACTTGATTGAAAATTCATAATTATCGATTAAGTTAGCTAGGATGACTAGATCTTTGAACTTAATATCGAGTGACACTGTTTTACATTTAAAAAGTGTAATAAATTGAAGTGCATTACTTCACTTGGAATCTAAACATCTGCAGAAGGATATTTGCTGGATCAAATTGGAGAAGTGCATTCAAACTGTTTTTGATATGTTAAATATACAGCCCAAGGGGAGAGTTGGCAGTGTATGGTATCCCTTTTGCATTCATTGACAAACGATCTATGTTGACGTACATTGATATATATATATTTCGCTAATTATGTACCTAGGCGTAATTTATATCCCAGATTTTGTTGACTCCGGACCTTATATCACAGATCTGTAATATATATA
>SDVV010006504.1:0-18405 GCA_016164225.1 Gammarus roeselii
ATGTATATGTATATATGTATGTATGTATATATATATGTATACAGCGGAGAGCTGGAGATGCATATGCAGTGCAATGGACTGTAAAATAAAGTGTGTGCCAGAGTGGAAAGTTCATGGAGCAAGACTGATATCTCAGGTACGATTTTCACAGGTACGTTGGATGGGTTTGTTTTCGCGCACGTAATGATTCATCCTGCCATCCTTGGTTTGATGTCAAGATCACAAATGGTTCCTCCTGCCATCCATGGTTTGATTTCAAGATCACAAATGGTTCATCTTTCATTGTATCAAACATCAAGTTTACAAATAATCCATCATGCTATGATTGGTCCTATTATGTGATGTAGCTCAATCAAGGTCAAACAAGTCAATATATCTCAAGGCATGTTTACAGAGAAAAACCTTTGGAATGGCAACACCATGGCAATCTCACTGCCGCCGCCCGGGTACCTCAGGTTCCGCACCGTTTGTTAAGCTATGTTGTCCTATAGTCAGTCTCATCACTTTGCTGGGGCCAGGCCAACACCAGTTACAGTTTTTGTCCATAGAATACTATTATACTCTATCCATCTGAAGCCATTTATTTTCTCTATTATTGTCATAGGAGGAATGCATGGTGTATGACCACTGTAACAGTTGCATTGACATGCTACATTATGCTGTGTGCAGCTGGACATATTTGCTGGGTGGGTGGCAAGCATGTTATTAGAACCTTGCCTTCCCAACCTAACCTAACTTGGTATGTGTTTCTAACCCGCTTGTTAAATGTATGTTTCTAACTTGCTGGGCAAACATACGTATTGTTAGAGTATGTATATCTAACCCACGGGGCAAATATATGCTCTGAATAGGCCAACCTGTTGTTCACATTTTGATTCTTGAACCTTTAAGCATTTTAATAACAACACCAGTGCCTGGCAAGCTGTGGCATGTCAAAAATGAACAGGTTGCTTTTATGCACCAGTGGCTTTGCAAGCTGGGGTAAAAAGGAGGAGAGCAATGCATATGTGTAGTATTAAGTAATCTCTCCTTGCATCACTTGGTTTTCATACTCTATCTGGTGTGGTACAGATACTGTGCTGACAACTGTACAAGCCATGTTGGTACGGTTTGAAGGGTATCTGGTGTGGTGCGCTGAGAACAGCCGTACAGTTGGCCGATAGCATTGTGTTCAGTATATCGGTTTGCCTTGGCTGGAACTTTCCACCCTGGCATGTGTGTAGAGTTTGGGATGACTGCACATAGATGCAAATGTCTTCATCAACCAGGCGTCCTTCAAAACAGAATGAAACTGCTAAATGATACTCCATCTTCTGGTAGTTACACAAGTTATAATGAACAATAATTGTTGTTTTTTATTAAAATTGCCATCCCTAATAACACTATTCACGTTTAATGCTTAATTTTGCACTTCTGCTCTGCTGGTTGTTCCATTAATGCTGCGACAAGCTTGATATACCAAATGTGCGTGATCTCTGTGTTTGTTCATCTACGGTCAAAATGCAGGAATGTTAGGTTTTTATTTGAACCATGCTGCAAGTAATTTAATAATGCAGTTCAACTATTGTTGCATTCATACGTAAGACAAAATTACACTTTTTCAGGAGTGACTGCACGAATAGGAAATGTACTGGTGTTGGACTCTGTATGAAAGAGGGTCTTGTAAGCTGGGAAGAGTTGAAGTTTTACAGTAATTACTGTGAGTGTCATGCTGTTGAATGTGAAAAGCTCAAAACCATAATAATTATAGTGTATAGACCACCAAACTGTGAGTTCGTACATTTGAAGTTGCTCTCGGAATCATACAGACATAGCTACATGATCAAACTGATTTAAAATCTTTTTCTGTGGTGACTTCAACATTCCATTAATCAAATTGTTAAATAAAGATCAAGCAGTGGCACCTGGTAGCTATATCATTGGCAAAGGTAACACCAAAGCTGCAACAAATTAAGCTGATAAACTGTTCAAATTAGTAGATGAATATTTTCTCACCCAAATTATTGAAAGCCAATACATAAAAACAATATCTTGGATCTAGTGTTTTACAACTCAGTTGAGTATGGTTCATTACAGGACAAATCATACAAAAAAAAGTGCACCACTGAATTTTAGATTTGTCTCAAACTTTTGGCATGTAGTCTCTTTGACCCCACAAAATTATGACAATTTTTAAGAAGTTTTTGTATTTTTTTTTAGAAACTCCCAAATTGGGGGTTTTCAAATTTATTTGATTGTTGATCAGCCTAACTTTTTTCTAATTGAGCTAGAGATTTGAAACAAAGTGCATTTAATACAGAAAAGCAAGACAAACAAGAGTTACCAAGATTATTTTTTACCTGGAACAGTTATATTTTTATTCACAATTTTTTTTTGGAGTTTGGGGGTCCATTACCCTCCTGGGGCCTATCTCTAAAAAAAATTATTCATGCCCAATATGTTCCTATGACATTTGTTCATGCACTGGGGTAATATAAATACTGTCAATTTGTGTCTAGCTATATAATGATACATAACAGTAATGAAACAAGGTAAGTGATGGTAACTGCACTCACATAATTTCACTGGGAGAACTTCAAGATCATTGAGTATCATGTTGACTTCAGGTTTTCCTGATTCATCTTGAAATGGATCCATTTCTTCATCTTGAACTTCCTTCTCTTTTCTGTGACCTTCAAGGCGACTTGTTGAACTGCTATCACAATTTAAAGTGGCCCATGCTTGATCACCTTCATCAATCAAGCAGTGCAAACCAAAGAGTGCTCATTAAAACCAAACTGCTCATGACTTGTCATTAATGTCTTTGGGGAGGGGCCATAAACTTTGTTAGTAGGTTCTTATGTGTGACAAATGGGTTACAGCATGTTTTTTTTGTAGTTTTGTACTATTGCATGAGGTAATTATATCAAATTATGGCCTGAAAGTATTCACATGTAAAACAAAAGCCAACTTTGCAGTAACTTCACACAAAATCCATCAAAAAAAGCCAACAATTATTTGGTTGCATAAAAATCATATAATAAATAATACCTATGCGCATACCAATATCTGATACTTACCTAACCATGTGTAATTAAGAAAAGGCAATGATAGTTTTACTATATTATTAATTTTTTATTATTAAATTGAAATATTTATTAATTTGAACTAAACTTAATAGGGCCTACCCAATCTTCTATATATTACTATCTAGGTTATTAATTCATAGAATATAGCTACTGAATCTATATATCACCTCATGTTGATGAATCTACAAATAATATCATAAGAATGACATCCTAAACTAATTCTCCCATTCCACCAAAGTCCTGCCAGTTTTTCAGAAGATTGTTCCAATTATTGAAAATGTTCCAAGTGGAGCTGCTTTTATACTAGTTCAGGCTTGTGTTTCATCCTACTGTTGAAGGCCATACCTTTCAGCATAAATCACACCCTGTGCTAGAGATAGAGAATTGTTTGCTCAATAAGGAAAATTTAGTCATTCCAGTTATGTTATGGCTTATGAAATTGTCATAGTAACTCTTGTTTGTCTTGCTGTTCTCTTCTAAATGCAATTTGTTTCAAATTTTTAGCTCAATTAGGAAAGAAGTTAACATGATTTAAAAATGTGAAATTAAAAAAAATCAACCTTTTTTTGGGGCCTGGGATTTTTTTTTTGGTATTTTAGGGGAAAGACAGTATATTAACAAAGTTAAGGCAAAATCTAAAATTCAGCGGTGCACAGCACTGCATGATCTGTCCTGGACTGAGTTGTATATAAAAAGCATTGAAATAACTATAACTGCACTATCCGATCATAATGTGATAGAAATGTCTAGTTGACCTACTGATAAGGAACACAGAGAATTCAATTTTCTCTAGGAACATGACTTTTTAACAACTGAACTTCTTCAGTGCAGTATAAATTGGGCAAATGTACACAAATCTCTGTCTAAAATTGATTGGAAATAACACATTGATCAGGCTAACAGCTTGGAGGAAGCAAAAATGAACTGATTTGATACTGTTGCAGGTGTGTTTACAACATGTGCCAATGAAAATAAAAATACCCAAAAGAAGCAAGCGTTATTGGGAAAAGAAATTGCTCATGAAGAAGCAAGCAATAAAACAACACAAACTTTGAAACTGAGTTAACCTTTAAATGTCTAAAACAAGAAGTAGCCATCATCTTGAATGAAAAGCTGATGAAAGGTTCACATGATCAAGAAAGAAGAGAAAATGAAAAGATAGCTGTTGAAAATATAATGGATTAAATCAAAAATTTTCTTTGCTTGCCCAGTCAAATTTTCAACCTCTAAAACTAAAATTGACCCCTAATTGATGAATCCGGTCAACTGGTAGATAAAAACAAAGCGATGAGCAAGTTGTTGGGTGAAAATTACAAACTGGTATTTAGCATCCCAATGCTTACTAAGACTGATCAAACAATTGCCTCCCAATTTTCATTGAATGATCTTAACATTGGCATCTATGAAATTACAAGAGTTATTGATGGCATAGGTAGCAATTGTGCATCCGGATCAGACAACATCCCAGCTGTTCTATTGAAACAATGCAAACAAATACTGTCAAGACCACTACGAATGTTGTGGCAGACATCTTTGGACACGTCCGATATCCCACAGACCATGAAACATGCTGTCATTTTCCCTCTAGCAAAAGGAGCCTCACAAGCCCATCAAATTACAGACCAATTTCTTTGACATCACTATTAGTTAAGATATTTGAAAGAGTAATGAAAGTACAAATAGTGGATTTTCTTGAAAAAAATTAATGGTTCACCTTCTGCAACATGGTTTCAGAAGTAAGAGGAGCATGTTGACCCAACTGCTGGAGCACAATGATTAAATGATGAATGCATTGAGTGGATGGGATTTATCTTGATTTTGCCAAGGCCTTTGACAAAGTATATCACAGTATACTGTGATCAAAACTATATAACGCCTGTATCCAAGGGAATGTTTACGAATGCATCAAAATCTATCTGAAAGGCAGAACTCAGAGTGTGTTACTGAATGAAGAAACTCTGCACCAGTGGAAGTCCTTAGTGGGGTCCCACATGGCACTGTGCTAGGCCCACTGCTTTCTTAATATTGGCTAATGATCTGGGCCAAAGCTGTCCACATACATCAGTCTCATGCTGTGCAGATGATACCAGAGTACCATGCATTGTCAAGGACTTGAGTGATGTAGCAAAGGTTCAAACTGATCTGAAAGAATTCAATTGGGCTGGTGAAAACAATATGCTATTTAACAAATCTAAATTTGAATCACTATGAAATTAGAATCATTCTGACCTAAAAACCAAAGCTTTGTATAATTCTAGCAATAACACAGCTAAAGGAAGAAAGAAAGCCTGCGTGATTTAGACGTACTAATGCAATACAATGCTTCTTTCCATGAACAAATTGCAAAGGTCAAGGCCAGTGGCAGAAGACTGTTCCTGGGCCATGAGAACCTTTCTGGCTAGAGATAAAAAGACAATGTTGTCTCTTTGGAAACAACTAATCCAACCAGTCCTTGATTATTGCTCTCCTCTCTTGATCCCACATAAACAGAAAGATCTGAATAAACCTGAAGCAGTGCAAAGAAGCTTCACCTCTAATATTATGGAGGTAAAGGAAATTATTAAATGATTTTTTTTGTTTCCATCGTCTAGCAATGGGTTTTCAATACTTAGGTTTAATACCTCAAACTTTGTTTTCATATGCGCTATTTGAATTAGCAAAACAAGAGATAAAGTGAATTTGTGACCGCACATCTGTCGGCCGCCGGTTTGTAGCTACTTCATGTTTCAAAACATGATTCACAATATATGTTATTGAAAATCTTATAAAAAACACATGTGCATTGGATTGCTAAATTCAAACAAAACTAATTCATTCTAGCTCATCTCTAGTGTGCTGCTGGCTTGCCTTCATGGAACTGAATGGAATTCACTACATACTATCATACAAGTACACATACAAATGCACATTCAAATGTGGACACACCTACCTACATATATGGATGACAATAAGTGTAATACACATTCATATGTGCACACACCTGCCTACATATATAGAAGACAATCGGTTTAATACACATTCATATGTGCACACACCTACCTACTTAAATGGATGGCAATTAGTATAATACACATTCCTATGTGCTCTTACCTACCTACATATATGGATGAACAATCATTATAATAAATATTCATATGTGCACACATCTAACTACATGTATGGATGACAATCAGTACAATACACCTTCATATGTGCACACACATACCTACATATATGGATGACAATTAGTATAATTATTAAATTATTATTAAATCCTTTACATCAATCATCTGGCAATGGATTTTCAATTTTTTAAAATAGTACACATAAAACTTTATTGCCATGAACACTATTTGAGTCAATGTAAACGAAATCTACTTTTATGACAGATTAAACTCCTTGAGGCTATACTCAATCCAAAGATGTTTCAAGATTCATAGTCATGAAGGTTTAGAAAATTCTGGAAGGCTACACTGTCAATGTCAACGAAAATATAACAAAAGGGACCATGAGAGACCAAACAAGAATTGGCAGAATGTGTTACTTTCAAGTGCCAAAACTGTTGAGCGGCAAAGCAATGCAAACAGTTGCGTTCAACAGCTTCACGTGCCAAGCTCCTTGGTTATTCCATCAAATGCCTTTGGAAATACTAATACTTGAGATCAAACGGGCGCCACAACTGTCAGCTACTGCAAACAGTTAGAGGTTCAAGAGCTAACTGGACAAGTACCTCAGCTGTGTTCCAGATTGACCACAATAAATGGATACCCTCACTCTGGGGACACCTCCTTGCTTAACCGCAATGCCAAACCGGGATCCGACTGGTGAATGTGGCTTCAACATGCAAATGCTGGTGCTACAACACAAGTGGTGAGTGCTCCACCAATGTGGGCCAGGTGGCTGTCATGCTGTGACCTGCTGTGAATAGCAAAGAAACTCCAAGTAATATTCAACACCAATGCAGTTCATCTTGACTAATAATACATATAAGATTGTGCAGCGTGAATGATTTATTTATGGTCTAAATATGCTATATGTTGTTTTGATAATTTCTCTGAGAGATGCCAATCCGGACAGTTTGGTTGAAGAAATTACTAGTCCTTCAATGATATTGCTGTGCAGTGGTTGAAAATATATGTGCCAGCTTGAATTTATATGCTTGGTAGGAAAGTGGGCACAAAATTGTTGCACAACAAATAGTTCATGTGTATGTGTGCAACATTCTGGAAAGGTGTCTTCACATGCGCTTCATCTCAAGTCTTTAGGTGCGCATCAAATATTTCTTACCTATGTTTGCATGCGCTGTGTGCCAATTCGTGCCAAAGGGCCCCAAACTTCCCCTCGCAAGAACAATTGGTGCATATTAGCAAACCTCTGTTCAGCTCCTTTCTTCAACACAGTTAGGCTTTAGGAAGGCTAGATCAACGAAGATCAAATGATGCTTGTCTATTCAGGTGTAGTTAAGTCTGTTAATGCCAGCTTGGTTGTAAATATGGCTTTGTTTGACCTTTCCAAAGGCATTCGATGTTTTATCATATCCAATTTAGCTTCTGAGGCTGCAGGCTCTTGGAGTTTCTGAGGTTTTCTCGAGGTGGATAGGTGGTTTTCTCGATTTGTGGATTAGCTATGTGTGTTGGCATTGATAGTGGATATTGAGTCGAGGGATGTTCTGAGTTTGGTGCCTCAGGGCTCTGTCTTGTGTCCAATTAATTTTCTCATATGTTCATTTTTTAACCTATGGCTTTGTGTCTAAGTTTGACGGATTTACTAATTATTATAAAACGTGTCTTTCCAGCGTCATGATGTTGTTGATGGTGTCTGCTTTGCTGGGGGATTTTGACAGTGTATTTTGGACTGCAATCTCTGTGGAATTTGTCAAAAAACCCTAGCAAGGGTTGTTTTGCGTTTCAGAAGACGTTTTCCTGGATGGGTTTGTCCCGGTGCAAGGGCTGCTAACGCTCTTGGGGAAAGGCTCATATGGAGCTTTTGCAAGTGCAGCATGATTTGTGTGTTTATGTGGATATGGTCTCGAGTACCATGGGCATGTCAGAGAGGTAGTGCGACAAGCTGCTGGTCTTCGTAGTGATTTTGCTTAGGTTGACGGTGAACAGGGGCCCGGATTTTATGGTCACACTCTTTGCAACGCATTTCTGCCCATTCTTGACTACTGTTCTTGCTCAAATCTATTCAGTGGAGGGGGACAAAACAGGGGTATGGTTTGTCTGAGGTGTCCAACCATGACAGACTGATAGCTCTAAATTTGTTTTCTATCAGGGGTAGGTTGCTGAAAAGTGACCTCATAAAGTATTATAGAATTATGTGTTGTAACAGTTTTGATTTGTCCATTCTGTTCCAAAGGTCGCTGAATGGTAGGACACTGGACATTCGCAGAAGCTCGTGGTGCTCCTCTGCTCTGTGGATGTGGCTAGGAGTTTTTCAATGTTTGATGCATTAGAATATGGAATGAGTTGCCTGCTGCTGTTGTTGAATAGACTCCCATTTCTGGTTTCAAGACAGAGTTTTTTTCGTACTAGGTTGTTTGAATGCTAGGCGTGTGTTGTGCTTCCAGTCTTGTTGGCAGTTTTGCAGTGTGATGTACTGTTGCTTGTTTTTGATTGGTTGTTATTATTATTGTTACTATTATTGATACTTATTTGCTCATAGATTTAGTTGTGGTTAGTGTTTTTCATACGAGTGACTTAGGGTGTGTTTTCCGAAAGTCAATGGAGCGCATCCCTTCCAGCATCTTCCTGTTTATTGTTTTGCTAAGTCCTTGTAGATGCTGGCGCGCACGGCTGGGCCAGCCTCTCTTGGCTTGATGCACCTGACGATCGGGTATACTGAGCACTTGTGGGGCTGCTGTAAAGGTAGGAAACAAAGGTGAGAAAAGCATGCAGGGGCCGCTAAACATGCAGGGGCCACTAAACATGCAGGGTGGGCCACTAAACATGCAGGGTGGGCCACTAAACATGCAGGGTGGGCTACTAAACATGCAGGGTGGGCTACTAAACATGCAGGGTGGGCTACTAAACATGCAGGGTGGGCTACTAAACATGCAGGGTGGGCTACTAAACATGCAGGATGGGCCACTAAACATGCAGGGTGGGCCACTAAACATGCAGGGGCCACTAATTATCACAAGGCCATTAAACAGGCTAAAGCTATTAAACATGTCAAGGCTACTGAATATGCCAAGGCTACTATACATGCCTAGGCCACTAAACATGCGAAGGCCACTAAACATGTCAAGGCTACTAAACAAACATTCCAAGGCCACTAAACACAATGCCAAGGCCACTAAACAAACATGCCAAGGCCAGTAAAAAAACATGCCAAGGCCACTAAAAAACATGTCAAGGCCACTAAAAAACATGCCAAGGCCACTAAAAAAACATGTCAAGGCCACTAAAAAAACATGTCAAGGCCACTAAAAAAACATGTCAAGGCCACTAAAAAAACATGTCAAGGCCACTAAAAAACATGCCAAGGCCACTAAAAAATGCCAAGGCCACTAAAAACATGCCAAGGCCACTAAAAACATGCCAAGGCCACTAAAAACATGCCAAGGCCACTAAAAACATGCCAAGGCCACTAAAAACATGCCAAGGCCACTAAAAACATGCCAAGGCCACTAAAAACATGCCAAGGCCACTAAAAACATGCCAAGGCCACTAAAAACATGCCAAGGCCACTAAAAACATGCCAAGGCCACTAAAAACATGCCGGTGTCGCTAAATAACATGCCGAGGCCGCGACACATGCCGAGGCCGCGAAACGTGCAGATGCCGCTAAACGTGCAGAGGCTGCAATTGTAAAACTTTTAATGCATAAGTGACGAGTTGACGTACAAAGAGCAAATGTATCAAGAGTAGATGTGTGAGGACTGAATAGCCAAAGAGTGGCTGTGTGAAGAATGGGTGTGTAAAGAGTGGGTGTGTGTGGGGCGGTTGTTGTTGCTTAATTACAACTCCTATTGCAATGTAGGAGCCACAGCTGTTGCTCAGCATAAAGTCTAGGAGCCCATTGACATATGCATGTCGAGAGTGTTTCAGTTGGTGCAGGCCTTCATATTTTGCCTTCATCCCTGAGGAAGTTGATGCTATCTTGCGAGGGTTCTCACCGGTCACGAACCAACGTGATATGGGTCAAGCCTTGCAGGTGTGTCGGCTGGGTACAACCACATGGCGTGCTCAACTGTATCGAGCAAACCTAGGCATTGCAAACGAAAATCAGAGGGGATATTTCCCAGTCAATGCTGGTATGACTGGAAGGTTGCATGGTGCCCCACCTCAGCTGACAGGTGAAGTCTGTTACCCCTGGGCAACACAAACTTCCACATCCACCTCGGGTTATTGCTCTGTAGGATCATGTTGACGTTGCATTCACTCAATGCACGAGCTGTGAAGTGTGTGTTGTATTTGTGCATAGATGTGTTTCCTGTAGGATAGGGAATAGTTGTGTATAAAGGGCCGAATGTAAAGAAATTACGAATGAAGGCAACAATAATCAAGAGAGGAAGGGAGAAGATAAATAGCCAATCCACTTGCTTTCACGGTTCTCGTGGGACGATCGATGCTACAATAGTGGCAGAATAGAAAAGCTTAGCGAGGGTGAGGAGGGTGAAGAGTTGAAGACTGTCAGAAGAGTTACGTGTCAACGTTGTTCAGGGAGATTAATGACTGGACCAACAACTGAGAAGTTTGATAAGGTTATATTTACTAACTGAAGGCGAGCATTCGTTCCAACAAGTACGACATAAGGTGACGATCGTCAATATTATTTGGGTGGCAGTGACGGTTGCTTTTACCGCCTCGTTGGACCATATACGACGGCGCTATAAGAGCTTCACACCTGACGACGTTACACAGTGCCGCGTCGGTTCAAACTTGCGTCCCTTAAACCAGGGCGTGAACAAAAACGGCTTTTATTGAAAAAAACCCAACCCACCTGTTTTTTAGACAAAATACGTTTTATTGGACAAAATTGAATTACATTGTGAAAAATTCAGACTTTTACAGCCAAATAAGAAATAGGGGCCAGGCCTGTTGGCCATTGAGACTGGCTTTATAGTAATAGGGGCAAGGCCTACTGGCCATTGAGACTGGCTTTATAGTAATAGGGGCAAGGCCTGCTGGCCATTGAGACTGGCTTTAGGGGCCAGGCCTGTTGGTCATTGAGACTGGCATCATAGTAATAAGGGCAAGGCTTGTTGGCCATTGAGACTGGCTTTATAGTAATAGGGGCAAGGCCTGCTGGTCATTGAGACTGGCTTTAGGGGCCAGGCCTGTTGGTCATTGAGACTGGCATTATAGTTATAGGGGCAAGGCCTGTTGGCTATTAAGACTGGCTTTATAGTAATAGGGACAAGGCCTGCTGGCCATTGAGACTGACTTTATAGTAATAGGGGCCAGGCCTGTTGGCCTTTGAGACTAGCTTTATAGTAATAAGGGCCAGGCCTGTTGGCCATTGAGACTGGCTTTATAGTAATAGGGGCAAGGCCTGCTGGCCATTGAGACTAACTTTATAGTAATAGGGGCCAGGCCGTTGGTCATTGATACTAGGCCTGTTGGCCATTGAGACTGGCTTTATAGTAATAGGGGCAAGGCCTGTTGGCTATTGAGACTAGCTTTATAGTAATAGGGGCCAGGCCTGTTGGCCATTGAGACTGGCTTTAGAGGCCAGGCCTGCTGGCCATTGAGACTGGCTTTATAGTAATAGGGGCCAGGCCTGTTGGTCATTGAGACTGGCTTTATAGTAATAGGGGCCATGCCTGTCGGCCATTGAGACTAGCTTTATAGTAATAGGGGCCAGGCCTGTTGGCCATCAAGACTAGCTTTATAGTAATAGGGGCCACGCCTGTCGGCCATTGAGACTAGCTTTATAGTAATAGGGGCCAAGCCTGTTGGCCATTGAGCCTGGCGTTATAGTAATAGGGGCCACGCCTGTCGGCCATTGAGACTGGCTTTATAGTAATAGGGGCCAAGCCTGTTGGTCATTGAGACTGGCTTCATAATAATAGGGGCCAGGCCTGTTGGTCATTGAGACTGGCTTCATAATAATAGGGGCCAGGCCTGTTGGTCATTGAGACTAGCTTTATAGTAATAGGAGCCTGGCCTGTTGGCCATTGAGACTGGTTTTTACTAAGTTGAAGGAATATTTGGTAAGGTTATTTGATAGTTATAAATTTAGCAATTTGAGATCTTTTTATTAGTTACTTGAGTAGTGAATGATGAGTGACATGAGTCGCGGCCATGAGTCTTGATTCAATAAGTCATATAACGGATTAAGTCTATTGTTGATATTTGACTAGCTTGGGGAGGGTCCCGAATGTGTCTCCATTTTTTTATTATTCAGTATCAAATAATTATAATCACAGATTCCTTATTTCCTATCCTAGCCTACTAGGTGTAGCGTACTAGGTATAATTCATATAGTGCATAATAATTAATAATTCTAGAATAAAATACAAACTCAATAGGCTTATTTCTTCTCCTTGTTTCAGGTACTTTCCTATTTGTTTGTAAATTGTATACAAATTAATGTAATACTTTCACAGTTTCACTTAATTTTTGATTTTAAGTTGGTTTTCAAGTGGGGTTTTAAGTTTTTTATTTTATTTATTACATGTTTTTTTAATGGGATTTTCAAGTGTATTTTTTTCAAGTTTATTTTTATTTTTTTTCATGTGGTTTTATGTGTTTTTAGGTGAGTTTTAATAGGTGTTTTTTTTCAAGTGTTTTTTGGGTGGGTATTGGGCAGTGCCCACCCTGTCCAAAACGTTACAACACTGTACCAGAAATTCGTAGAATGAGAATTAATAGGCGAGACACAATGATAGGCATAATAGGTGGATATTCCTTCTTGTCACGTCTTGTTGATCACATCGTACAGCTTCTTCCTCCCTGAAAGGAGAACATAAACACTAACTCAGTAATCGGCTGTCGACGATTGCTTGCTATTATTTATATATCGTGTACAGAAAGCCTATTTCAAAGTATGCAAACAGGTCATCACGATTGTTTGGTAACTGTCACTGTCATCCACGTGTTATGCCGACATGTAGACGAACCTCCCACTTTGCAGCTGTGCAGTCCGGTGACAGATGAGTCTAACTCCTTTCGTTTAATTTGGCGGCACTCCGGCCTGGTTTGATTGAAACAATGCCCCATTTTAGATTGGATAGCGATTCATTCATGATTATGGCAGTGTTATATTTTGTGTATATTCTTCATTTATATCACCCTTTCTCGTGAAGCAACGGATGCAGAGCACCGTTACATACCTAAATAAAGTGAATATGATTGCTGTAGTTAATGTTTGTGATGACGTGATGTCCTGTACGTGGCTGCTTACGTAGGTACTTTTTTATTTTATCAAATGTTTGGATCCTACCACATCCGCTGATTTGCTCCTCTCTTTTCTGTCGTCGTCTCACCGACACGATTCCGAACTCTTAGTTTTGTTGACCGTTAAAAACCCCGTGGGCTCCTGAAGCTTTCGCCTCGACACGTCCTTTTAAGAGTCCCGTGTCAGCCTATCTGAACGCCCTCGCAGTTGATACTCTCCTGTTCACCAAGAGCCTCAGAATCGACACCAATAGGGATTGGTCTCTAGTGCCGCGGCGAATAAGCTCTGCCCTCTAAGCTTTACCCAAACTTTGTCATGAGTATCCCTTCTTCTATAGTGCAAATGAATGTATTGATCTAAAAACGTGAATTTATGACTCAGTGGTATGTTGTATGACTTGTCGTCCCCGAAGTGCAATTATACCGCAAAATTATTGTAACAATCCAGTTAACTTTGAAACATTTGATTCATCGTCTTACAAATAAATGCCAAGTGAACAGTGTTGCGAATAATGAAGTTACAGAACAATGCAAAGTGTAGTTATATTACACTAAGTGTGTTAGGTAAGCGTAGTTGTTGGTTGGTTAGACATGGGTTCAGTAGGTTGTGGCAGGGATGCACCGAGCGTACAATATTGATGACAAATGGAGTCCCTTTCTTATCAAGGCGTTGTTGGAGAGGAGGACCTTGGTTTCCTCACGCAAGTGAGAAATGGGTGTGGTTGTGCACAGCCCGTTCCGATGCGTAAGGCGGTGTTCTGAATTCTTATGGCTGGAGTTGATGAGTGTGGGTGCAAGGTCAGAAAACTAGGCCGTGTTTGCTTAGGAGATGATGCGCCTGTTTGATTGTTCGGTTGGTGTTGTAAATTTCTTGGAGTGATCGTAGATGTTGGTGGTAAGTACTCAGGAGACGCTCAACCTTGGTCCGGTCAGGCTTTAGTTTAGTGCCAAGGTTGTTCTTACTTGGTATGTTTATATCTAATCATACTTGTCATAATTCTTTCTGGTTTTGATGAAAGATTTCCAATTGAGGTGGTTTACCGTTATGCAAGGATACAAATGTTGATGAAACTTGATAAACAGACGTAAGACTGCCAAGGAGAGTTGAAAATGACATCCAAAATATCCTGTCAGATGTCTAATGTTTTTCTTACTCTTTTCATAAGTTTTATGGTTGTATACAGAAATTTTTCTATCAACACTCAAACTTTTCATTTTCTCATCGGTCATCCAAAAAAACGGGTGTGTGGCAAATCACCCTGTATGACACAAACTGCCACTTCAGTTTAGGAGGCATGCTCTTTCATGAATCACCCTGTATGACACAGGCTGACACTCAACAGTTTAGGATGAGTACTCTGTATGTCTCAGGCTGGCACTCCAGTACAGGGTGTATGCTCCTACGGGATCACCCTGTATGGCACAGGCTGACTCTCCAGTTTAGGTGGTATGCTCCTTCACGATCACCCTCCTCCATGCAGCTTTTTTATAACTTTATGTTGACGTTTGAATGATGAAACTTCCGGTGTTATTGATACCAAAGAAGTGGAAAATGTTCGAGCTGATCCAAATGAAATCTCCTAGCGAGCTGGTTTTATGATTGTATACAACCTGGCGAATGTGGCTACAACATGCAAATGCTGGTGCCGCAGCACAAGTGGAAAGGGGGACCTCGGATGTGGGCTAGGGGGCGGCCACGCTGTGGCAAGCTGTGAATAGCGAAGAAGCTCCAAGTATCCAAGTAAGTAAGTTTAGTAGAACCATTACCAACATGCAATAGATGCTAGAATACTTGGAAAGACTTTGCTTTGAACAGCTGGTCACAGCATAGCTGCCACCTGAGCCACAGCTGCAGAGTCTTACTCGTTCTGTGGCATCAGCATTTGGTTGTCGCTGCCACGCTTGCCAACCGGATCCTGAGTCGGCGTCACGGCAGGACCACAGATCAGGCACACAGCTCAAGTACTTGTCAATCTATTTTTGAACCCTAACTTGTTTGTTGTGCTGACGATTGCGGCGCGCATTTGATTTCACGTATTTTTCGTGTCATCCTATGCAATAATAGGGGTGCCCGGCACCTGAAGCTGTTGAGTGCTATGTAAATGGATATGGATTTTGTCATTAGTCAAATTCCCGTTCTCGACAAGATTGGACCCCTCGTCACTAGAATGATTACAGCACGTTAACCACTTGGCAATCCAGCAACAAAATAAGGATTCAGGCTTTCGTGGGTATTGTTTGATAACTAAGGTGTTTGACGCGTAAAACTGTTGAATGCTTAGGTTTGTATCATTTCCCGCCCGTCCATTTTAGCACTTTGAAGTAACACAACCTTCCAATCTTTGCTTTGTTCCTCTTGGTCATTTTCATTGATTTTTTTGTCGACTTTGACCGTGTAGCCGTCCAAAATTTCAATTGTTTATGTAAGTAATTATGATCCACGAATTGTCCATAACGTCTTCGGGTTGAGTATAACCTAAAAGATTTCAATCTGTTATTGTAATCCATTCCCATTATCTAGTTTTTGAGATGGAGCTTTGTCTTACTCCAGATTTTTCACTTACATGGGATCCAGAGAAGTTGTTAGGTATAGAAGGATGGACATTAGTGAGTTCGTACGGACCTGGTAACGAGAGGAGTGGAGAGGAGAGGGAACAATTTAGGACTGACCTGAGAGTGTATCGAGAGTTTTGGAGGCCAATCCAATGTGGTCGTGCTGGGCAACCCTAATGCGCCAGTTGGAGTTGTAGTGATGGAGAATGTGATAAGGTTTGGCGGTCACGGTAGAAATGACAGTGGAGAAAACCTGAGGAATCTGCGCATGGAGCAGGAGCTGGTGGTTGGAAACAGCTTGTACAAGAAGCGAGATATCTACTAGTACACGAGAGTAGGATGACTCTTGGTGCAGTGGTAGAGAGAGCGCCGAGGATTTTATGCTGATTTTGAAGTGGTGAGGAGGCTGGTGTTAAGAGGTGAGGGTGGAGGTTTCGAGTCTTCATGAAATTCGTAAAAAGCATACGATAGGGTCGATAGGGAAGCGCTTTAGAATGTGTTCCATTTGTAAGGAGTGGGCGGAAGTCAGCTGAAATCGGTCCAGAGTTTTCACGCTGGCACCAGAGCATATATCACAGTGAAGCGAGGTGAGTGATTGCTTCACAGTGATAGGGGGACCGAGACAAGGCTGCGTTATATTGCTATGGCTGTTCAATCGCTACATGGATGGGGTGGGCAGGGAGGTGAACTAATGTTACTGGTCGTGGTTGGAGCTGTTGGAAGCGAATGATACGGCACTGGGACTGGCGACAGTATCGGAGGAGAAGCTGTGTAAGCGTTGTCGGGGTTTGATCGGGAGTGATAGGAGTGAGCTTAGAGTTAACGTGGGTTAGCGTGAAGTAATGAGATGCTCGAGGAATGTCAATGTGAGCAGCATTTGTGTCCTCCCACATGAAGAATTATTGGAAGTTTAGTGTTTTAAGTATCTGGACTCACTGAGGTGAGGGGAGCACTGAAAAGGGATAGACGTAGGGGATGGTAGCAAATAAAGAGTTGTTTGAGGGGTAGCTGTCTCAACTGTGCTCCACGGAGAGAAGAGAGGAAAAAATTGAATGTTTGCAAGATGGTAATGTTTGAGGAGCAAAACAAGGATAACGACATTCAAATTCAAACGGGGATGGTAAAGAAGTTGAATGAATTCGTAGGCTCGCGTGTTCTGGGGGTGGTTCTGGCACACGGTGAGGATGGATGAAAAAGGTGGTGGAGGAGAGTGGACGACGTGGTCCCTAAGGTAAACCGAAGTTTTGGGGGGTGAACGGTGCGAAGCAGGCGTTAGAAAGGCGAGTCACGAGTGTGGAGGTAGCGAGAGAGCATGCTATGATTAAGTGCGAGTGGGCAGTGATAGCGAATTGATGATTTTTTTGTATAGCTGTCCTGATGAGTGATTTCAGAATGGTCGTGGGTGGAAGGTGGTCATTGAGTTTTATGACGTGGCAGGGGTAAACCAGTCGGGTCACACTGTCGGGCCCTGCTGCTGACACTGACCTCGGACTGCACTCATGACCCAGAGTGTGCGGCGTGGTCTTCCAACCGGAGTTGAGCGTAAAAGGGCAAAGCTGCGAGAGTGTTCGTGTATGAGAGGAATGTGAGGTGCGTCTTGCCCCCTCTTCCGGGGGATGCGGCCTGGTATCTGTATGTGTCTACAGGGCTGCTACGCGGTCTTGTTTTTACCTTAAAATCTCTTGCCCTGAGGTTGGTCCCTGAAAGTTATTTTTTCGCGATTTTGCCTCTTAAATGTCCCCTTAAGTCTTTTTTTGGTGGTTATTGGTAGAAATTCGTTAGGAAGGTTAATCGTGCTCTTTTTCACAGTAGTAAGACATGTTTCTCAAGGGGAATGTAACACTGATCATACAGCTAGCCTAAGCATAGACGTATAGCGTACTGTTACATTCAAGGGATTTTCTCCACACCCCCTAGATCACGGAGTGAACGTGCTGTAGGTAGACAACAATACTAACTGACATCTTATGCTGTGAACATTTATTAGTAACTCGCACGGTCTGCAGCTATTGTTCACAGTACCTTCCATCGTGGGTGGAAGTCTCTTCAAACAAACAATAACTAAACAACCTATGAGTTACAAATTGATGTTCACAGCTTTTTTTTTTCTGAATGTCTACACGCACGACGTGCCGCGAAACGTGTGTGAGACGCGGGGTTTTCTGCCTCGCTGGGCTCACCATCACGTATGGTATTCGATATCAAATGATTCTGAAAAGACATTAGGTGAAGGCACTTGAATGGGGGGCTAGCTCTCTATTGTGACGAATTAATAAATTCGACAATTACTTAATGTTGCTCATAAGTTAAAAACAGATTAATTATGGGTTCATTTAAGTATTTTTTATTGCTAAAGGGTTCCTTCAAGTATTTTTTTGTCTATCTAAGTCTAGTAGTCTCTATTTTTAGTCTCCTACCTCGTAGCAGCTCTTTGGTTCTCAATTCCTCTCTCAATATAT
>SDVV010006505.1:0-18405 GCA_016164225.1 Gammarus roeselii
ATAAATACGTTCATTTATTTATTTATGGGCGTCTACGGTTAAATATCCTCCTTTACGTGAATTCTGGCTTTTACGTGGCCAGCTGATTAGATTGGGTTTGACCTTATGTTGGTGGCGCTGATGGAAATTGCAGCCGTAGGTGATGTCAATGTGTCGTAATGTTCGAAACACAAGGTAGGCTTCCGACAATCGCAGTTGCCAGGTTACTAAATGCAAATATAAGGAAAATTTAAAAGCCATCTACTAGCATTACGATTTTTTAACAGCACTTTAATATTATGGTTAGGTATGTTGTGAAACGGCAGATTTCATTATCATAGTGTTTTTATAAATGATCTATGTATCCCATGCTGCCCTGTAAATAAATGTCAAACATTCCGCATGCACGACATAACAGAGAGTAGCCCTCAATCAAATCCCAATTTCTGACACCCGTCGTGCCCTGGCTTTAGAAGGAGTGTATCTCTAGCTCTTCATCGCATCATATATGATCAGGTTTTGGAGAGACCGATCCATCTCGAAGCAGCTCAATAAGAAATCATGCACTCGTAAAAACAGAGCGGTTGATGTATGCGATGCGAGACGTACTGTCAGTTCCCAGGAGAGAAAGCATGGGTCACTGACTTTGTGACAGGACAGTACTATCGGATCTCAACACAGAAAGGATTGGTCCTATATATTTGTGACCGGTCGGTACAACCGGGTCGGGTTCGAACAGAGAGAAGGTGGGTCCTCTGGTTTGTAGAAATGATGGCAGTAATAGTTTTGAATTATTTCAAACCATTATCCTGGATATCCAGGATGAAGTCTAACTCATTAAAGAGACCATGGCAGATTTCGAGGTTGTGTTAGATGTTGCAAGCATCTCAACATCCACTTCATTGTAGCTAACATTAACAACGGTGCGTAAGAGTCAGACTATTGCTTTAAAAATGTTGCATCAAGGTGACAATTCATACATCGGAATATTTCAGAAAAAACTATTATCAAAATCCAGGTTCGGCATCGGACGATGTTGATCTTCTCATCAATAAATATAAATACGATAAAACCTTCCGTCGCTGGCAGCCACAATTCCCACTCCATAATTTTGGAAATAGTCAGGTGTCAAGCAAGTGGCAGCAGTTCAAGACAAAGTTGGCCAAAAATGGCCAACCTGCCGCTAATAAGGTTAAATGAATGTAAGTTTGGTATATGTAGATTAATTCGATAATATAACTTCATTTATAAATATTTCCGTTGATTAATGAATTAGAATATGTTATAAAAAGTTTAGTGCTGATTGTCGGTAATTACCCAATATAATAAATATGCTTAGTGGTGCCGTCTTTTCCTTTGTGTTCCTACCAAGGCTGAAGGTTGAGCACACTGAGGATTTACCGGATTGGAAACATTTTTCATATATCCATGCGGCCATTTTTTTTTCTATTAACATCATGTGAACACAATAGAAATTCCTCAACAATCGGCAATATAACATTTTTTTCGATTCAAATGCCTCCTGCGTTGAGGAACATGGCCTCATTAACCACTCTCCCAGAACTTCTCTTCAGCCAAAAATGACTGTTGATTTGAATGAAACACAATCTTGCAATAGAATGCACACTATTCCTTCCTGCTAGTTAAATACATTGAAAAAAAAAGGTTGGGAGTCATGAAACTCAAATCAAATAGTAAATAATAATTTCAAGCAGGTGTGTTGATACATTGAGGCCGCCGTGGCCAAGTGGTTAGCGTATCCGACTGCAGTGTCAGCTCCTGGTGCTGCATGTCGCGAGTTCGAGCCACGGCAGGGACACGGCGGTCTTGTGGCGGGGAGATTGGGCTCCTCCTCCCTCTGTGTCGACCTAACTTAGCCACCCCCCTAACTAGGAGGAAACGACTGTATGTCTATACATGATACATGAATTCTGTTGAGTAAGCCGCTCACCGTTGAGCTTCAACAAATATCTAATTGGCTGGGAATAGTGCGAATCCGTAGGTTGTCAGCTATCACTCGAGATTCCCAGGTTTGAAACACGGTAACGACCCCGAACAACTACATGTTCACACGAATCTTTGCCACATACTACATATATCAAAGTGCGACTTACCGCACCTATCCTTTCACTATCCCGTCCCAATACAGCATCGCGCTAAACTCGATATTCCCCTCCCCATCCTTATATATAAAATTGCAACACCACACCTAGTTATGAACAGAAAGGAGATAATGCTGCCGAACATGTGGGAAAACTTAATACGTTGTAAAATAGTAAATAATGAAAAGGTTATGATTCATATAGTTAGTGAAGAATTGAAATGGAATGAAATACAAGTTCATTCATTGAACAATTCAAAAGATAAAATGTAAATACAGGTCCTTATCCTACAAGAAATAATTATTTTTCGTTGCATATAGAGAAAACAACAGCAAGTTTTCTCCACCCTGGATACCAAAGCAATAAAAGAAATGAAAAAAGATTGTTCATCTATCAGGGACAGTTTTGAGACAAATCATTCGAAGCAACCAAAGACAATGTTGATAAATTAGAACAGGGAATTCATAAACATCTTGTTCGTTTCTGTAACACCCTATGGTGGCAGATGGTGAGTATTTGCAATCACATTTTTTCACCAAGAAAATATCAGGAATCTTCAGAAGCTCTACAAGTACATACACTACCGTACAGTTGTGAGAGAAAATACTGCGGCGCCTTTTGTAGCGGCGAAGAATGGTGACCGCGACGAAATGAAGGTAAAGGGGATAAATCAGAGTCATTGCTATATAGGGTCTTTGCAGTAACTGCACCAATGCGAAAAATGCATTGCCAGGGTATTAAATTGAGGGAATAAATTGAACTAATGAATTTGATATGTACGATAGGTCAAAATAAGATTTTTTGATAGAGCGTTTCATCATACGTAATATACAAGATCTTTGGGAGGCTCTTGTAGATGCATTTTAGTTTGTCAGTCAAATTTGATTAGTTCACTAGGTGGCTGCACCAATTACCGTATTATATTGCAACTTATTCTAATTACCGCTTATCCTATGCGCTTTTCTGTCAACCATATCATAGACCTTTTTCCAAGTCCACGCGTTTGTATGGATTGGGTTAGAGTGGTTGAGAGCAGTTCAAAGTTTCAATGTTGACAGTAGCGCATGTGTTAGATTGGGAAACGTAGTGAGTGCTTGGTTCACAGTGAAAGTGAAAGAGTCAAACTTGCGTTATGTCTCCTGACTGTTCAATATCTAAATAGATAGAGTGTTCTGGAAGCTGACCTTGAATGTAATGGGTCGAGGTATGGAGCTGTTGCAGACAGATGGGCAGAGTTGACAGTTGAGTCTGGTGGCAGGCTCGGACGAAAAAGGGTGTAGGCTAACGTAGGAGTTTGAAAAAAATGTAAAAAAAAACTCCGATTTAACTTGGATACAAGTAAAGTAATGAGATGTTCGAAAAATGTTGATGCAGGAAAAAATAGTGTCAACCTGGATGGAGAGTTATTGGAGGAAGTTCAGCGTTTCAAGAAACTGGGCTCTCATGTGGTGAAGACTGAGCTTGTGGAAACGGATAAGAAGTCTCGAATGAAGGAGGGTTGTAGAGAGTGCACTTAAGAGAGAATGAGCTGTAGAAAATTTGTTATGGAAGCAAAGAGAGGGTTGTAAGGGTACGGGGAGTAGTTGTCTCAACGGTGCTTGGCGAAGTTGAGACATGGGACGAGAGGAGAAACGAGAAGAAGGTTGAATGTTTTCGAGATGAAATGTTGAAGAAGCATGCCTGGGGTGACGCTGAGAGATAGAATCAATAATGATGCCGTTCGAATTAGAACGGGGAGGGTGAGGAAGTTGAAAGTCAGAGCGAATTCACGTATTTGTAGATGTTTCGGGTACATGGTGAGGATGAATAAAGGGAGATTGTTGATAAGGGTAATGAAAATGGAAGCGAGTGGACGTAGGCCTAGTGTTAGACCGAAATTTTGGCGGAGGGCTGGCTTATTGCAGGTGTTAGAAAGAAGAGACGTATGTGTGGAGGTAGCAAGGGAGCGTGCAATGGATAGGCGTGAGGGGAGAATGAATGTGAATTTTATGAGTGTAGACGCTGCCCTGATGTACTTTCCCGACCATAGTGTCTCGTCGAGAAACGGTATGGTCGTGGGTTCGGTTATGACGCAGTATGTAACTTATTCTCAGTCATGATTGAACGCTTCAGTTCATATATTCGCTATTTTTAGACATCATATGGTAGCTAAAACCACACGAAAGTAATGAAATTGGGAACGTCAAGTCTAGCGTGAATGAATTCTACCTGAGCTTGCAGAAATGGTTAATCATATTATTTTAGAGAGAAATACGAACATTTTCATTGGGAAACTTATCTAAATGATAAGTTTTCAACATATCAATATATGTAATCCAAACATTTGCGGGTATTATACTGTTATGTTAGTCTGCCAATTCCTCCATTTATCATTGTTAGACCACAATAACCGCGCATGAGTAGAGTATTTATGAGTAGAGTATATAGGTACAGAACGCAAATGGGACAATGTAGGTTAGGAAGTATTTAATTATATTGTGTGTCCGACTTTGTCCCTATATAACTCGAACATTATAATTATTAATTACTTGTGGGTCCAGTTTATTACTTTGTGGCTGATTTAATTACTATTTGGGGTATACGGAAACACGAATGGGACAATGAAATGGTTAGGATGTATCTAATTACGTTGTGTGTTCGACTCAGTCCCTCTGTAACTCGGACATAGTAATTAATAAGTCCTTATAGGTCAAGACAATTAATCGTGAGGTCAATTTAATTACTCAAGGTTCTGCGGGAACGACAAGGTGGATAGAGGAGGAGAATGGGGGAGGGGGTGGTCAAGACAAGACTCAATCTGTCAATGACTTACTGAGATCTTATCTCGAGATGTGCTCTGCTCGTTAAGAGATTTAATGGTTTGTTACTACGTATTGTAAACGGAAAGTATAATTGTATTGGGTTATTTTGATCTGTTTAATTGCAAGTAATGATGGTATGGTACATATTAGCATGTTTGTTAGTGTAGGACTCATTTTGAATAGGATACTTTTATATCGTTTTATTTAGTTTCAATGATTTTTATTGCTTAAAGCTGATTTATTTAGGGTATTCATAGTCGATACAGTTATGCAAGAAATTATGGTATGGTACATATTAGCAGGGTTGGCGGTCTAGAACTCATTTTGAATAGTATAGTTTTAAATCGTTTTTTTAGGTTTCTTAGGCTTTTTTTCAATGGTATTTATCACTCAAAACTTATGTTATGTATGGTATTCGTGTTCGATGTAGTTTCCGTAGTCATAGGATATCGTCACTCGATCGGTATAATACGTAGATTTTGACATCTTTCTCTTTATAAGTGATGACCATAGCTTGTACGTGGTGTCTTATAAATAAAAATTCGATATCATTTGATTAAATCCATTCACTTTTCCCCGTTGTATGTTATTTTGTTTAATCTGGACTTCTTCTATCGTTTTCTCTGACGTTGAAATATCGAACGTAGAAAATGTTTCTAAACAAATCAGGTGACTGAATCATTCCATTAGCTGCTCATGGTTAAAAAGATTATCATTATCAATGGACGTATTATGATTTTTAATTAATTTCTACAATATCCAACATTTAGATTTTCGGTCTCCAGGTGTTCCACAATTCATTTGCGGGATGGGTAAACTCGTTTGTCTCAGCGCAAGCAGTCTTGCGTTATAAAAGTACAGTATACAGTGAATTATTTATATTTTAATGGATTTTAGTAATATCTTCAGTTCAGTCTGAACCGAAACAGTAAAATGGCTTTGCCAGCCTGTGCACCTCAGGTCGTGGAGATAAGCGGTTTGCGCGTCTTTCAATCCGGATCTCTGCGGACAATCCAACAAGTTTAAGATTTTATTTATATATTTATTACATGGTTACATAGGAAATTTTACATATTATGAACATTTACAGGTTATAACCTGTTGATGAGGACGTAATTTCATCATTCACCCGAGTACATATGCCCAAGACGGTCTCACACGGCTTACTTAACTTCCATGTTGAATCCATGTTTACATTAGTTTTATCAGCCAAGACACATCGCTTCCTCTCTTTAGTGTCGGTAGGTTCAGCTGCAATGGATTTTTTGGCAATGTCTGGATGGTCATAGGCTAGTGCTGTGCACGCCTCGATATAGTATAGTTTGTTTTCAAATTTTACTGAGGCTATTTTTAATAGTGCGTACTGTTTGAAGGTGGCATGCTTGTGAGTGAATGTTGTGTATGGTCTCAAAGTGTGTGTATGTTTTCTGGTTATGGATGTCTCTGTATTGTTCATGTTTGATTTTGGCTTGTGTCCGGTAATTGATAGCCTTAGCAGCTGGTTTGTACCCTCGGACTCGAGCAACATACCATTACACGTTGATTGCAAGCAAATGATCTCACGCGAGTAATCGTTGGCTGTTTCACTTTTTAGTAGTCCCAGCTGTCATTTGTTTGATTCATCGTATAAGGGATGATTTTTTTCGGGTTATGTGTAGGAAGTCCATGTATTCAGCCATAGGAGATTGCTGCATTTTTACGCCTTAATGTAGGTCACACCTGCAGCGGTCGCAAGACTCAGGATCCATTCGTAATCAGTACAAGGAGCACTCAGGACATTTATAAGATTCATGAAGCATTACCATATATGAGACTATTAAATCACAACAATATATAAAACAAATAGGAAAGGAGTAGTTGGGAACACTGGCTGAGAACACACGTGCATAGGCTAGACTGATAGTATACAGATAGCTATAAGAGCGACTTGTCCGTCTTCGTAGACCTTGTCGAAACTGTGGTCGTTGGACCCGTGAGACCTGTGGTCGTTAGACCCGGGAGACTTGTGGTCGTTAAACCCGTGAGACTAGTGGTCGTTAGACCCGTGAGACTTGTGGTCGTTAGACCTTGTGCTTGACAGTGGGTTTTTCCGGAGTGACACCGTGTGCGTGTAGTCTCGAGCTCGGCTGAAGGTCCATTGCCTGAAGCCGTCACCTCGGCCCGCCAGGTTGCACCACCGCTTGATGCAATGATGCAACGGCAGGACAAGAAGTGCGGTCGGTCAGCAGCCACAGCCAACGTTCCCAACTCCCTCCCCACCGAAACTGTAAAGCACAAAACATGCCTTTAGTAATTTATACATAAATAACTATTTACATAAACTAAGATTTCGGAAATCACATGGAACTCGGAAACCGGAACAAGTTGACCAATTGCTACTAGGATACCTCACAATAAACTTAAAAAAATCTGAATAAACTAGCATGAAGATGTTCGAATAGTCTACATAGCCTTCATTGCTGCCCGTCTCATGGGACGAACTCTAGCTAGGAAACCTTCTTCAGTCAACACCAGAGATTGTATAGCTTCTACGGCAGAAATTTCCAGTGGATACAATTTGGTAATTGGTCTAGTGAGAAGGTCATTTTTAGTCCTCAGAGTGACCGACCTAACAATCTTATCCACTCCGTTGATCAGTTTCACCACGAGTCCCAGCTTCCAAAACACGCGGGGAGTATCATCGTGTAATAGTACAACCTCACCTAGAGATGGGAATCTAGTAGGCCTGCCTTTCGTGAAATTGTATCTCTCTCTGAGGGCAGGTAAGTATTCTCGATGCCATCTCCTCCAAAAATGCTCGAGCTGCCCACCAATGCTCAGTTAGCGCCTCGTTAATCTTCCCCTATCAAGAAAGGTTGGATCGTCCAACTCTGCTCTATCATCCGGCATCGGAAAATCTGTTAATCTAAATCCGTGAATGAAATGAGGTTAACGGAACGAAATCGTCTGAGATGTAGGTCAGCTGTTCATCTTTGCTTTGACTTGAGTAATCAAAGTTCGCAGCTCCTGACGAGAAAGTATCGCATTCACAATTACAGTTTTGCCACGCAGCACGAGGAGTAATGAATGAACTTCCAAGAAACAGCGCGCTGGTCAACAGACCGACGAAAAGACAGATGTTCGGCAATATCGTTCAGAGTTTTAGAAGCTGCCACGAAATAACTCGCGTTGTCGCTATACATGATAGATGGTAACGATCGTTGCGAGGCAAACCTAATAAAAGTTCGAGTAAACTCTTCCTCACTACAA
The DNA here is from genome assembly GCA_016164225.1 of Gammarus roeselii. NCBI lineage: Eukaryota > Metazoa > Arthropoda > Malacostraca > Amphipoda > Gammaridae > Gammarus > Gammarus roeselii. The sequence continues at coordinate 8,132 of SDVV010006505.1, forward strand.
TCCTCAGCATCCTCTAAATGTACAGTTCTGGTGACGGCACATGTGAACAGTACTATGTAACATTTAATAATACTAGTACCATCACGCACATTAATAGCACCAGTATAGTCAACTCCGCTAATCTGAGAAGTTCGATCCGCAGGGAATGGTGGAGCAGGTGGAGTTTCAAAGGCTCACTACGCACCTTCGAGCACGTTACACAATTTTTAATCACATTCTTAAGTAAGCATCTAGCCAGGGAATCCAGAACCTCTGCCTTAGTGACGCAAGAAGCTCATTTACCCCTGCATGCAAATCATGCTCATGAAAATGTCTAACGAGAGATCTCGTAAATAGTGACTGTGGTGACAGCAAAACAGGAAAGTTAGAGTCATAAGACTGATTCACATTCTCAAACCGACCTCTTGATCGAAGTAAGCCACCATCATCAAAAAGGTTCAATTTCCTTACAATCTCTGAGGACACCGGAGTATTACCGCGTAAAAAAACAAAAAAACATCAGCCTAGAAACTTTCTTAGCTTCGTTTAATGAGAATCCGTTCCTCATAGCCGAGTTCAGATACCGTGTGATTTTTTACATCCCGAGTGGACGGACAGACCTTGTGACATGACAATCGCTCCTCGGAAGATTTACATCCGATCAATTTAACGAATCTCAACACATATGCTAAAACACGTAAAGTCTTAACGTAGGTACTGAAAAGTTTAACACATAGGTCGTCCACTATAGGTAGACTGGGTGCCACTTCATTGTTAACTGGCCCCAATAAAACCTCAACTACCGGATTTGAGAGCGCTAACTGACTCGGCCACTGGCCGGTAAGCAATTGCGGACTCCAGAAACAAACTCGTGTCTTTCAGAAAAGATTCTCCGAAACACCTCGGGTCAACAGGTCAGCACGGTTCTCTCGCCCAGGCACATACATGATCTTCTCATAGGGCAGCAGTAACGGGATGGAAAGGACCCTTTGCTTGACGTAAGGTTTTGTGTTGCTACAATTAGCAGTCCACTGAGCAGCTATGAGGCTATCAGTCTATAAATGGACGCTTTTAATAGTCAACTCCTTGCTGTAAAAAGTATCAATAAACTTTGCTAACCGAGCAGATATTTCCAGCGCCGTGAGCTCCATTTGTGGAAGTGACGGCGGGGAAATCGGAGCTAACAGCAATTTGGCAATGCTAAATATTACTGACTCAGCAACAACAAAGTACGCCACGGCGCCTACAGAAACACCACTATCATCCGCAAACACATGCAGATCAGGATCAGCATCAAAGGTCAACTGTCTCGGAACTACAAATTTTTGCTCGACGGAGCTTACGTCAGATTCAATGGAACTCCACTCAACGAGTCCTTCACTGGCGAAAAAGGGCATCCCAATCGACTTTCTCCTCCCTGCATTGCACCGAAAAGTGCGATAGATATTAAGCAAATTGAATTTGTACTCGGCTACCTTATGTATCATAGATATTTATCTCATCAGCTACAAACAGAAGCTAAAACAAAAGTCTACAGCTTCTTTTATGACACACACTGAAACCACGCTACGGTGACAACGTTTCGCTCATCTACTCGGACACAGACTCGTTGCTGATCTTGTTCAAAGGTGTGACCTACATTGAGGAGGAAAAATGCGGCAAACTTCTCTGGCTAAATACATGGATTTCCTACACATGCCCCTTAGGTCGCCGCTAATCGTCCAAGGTTCCGATTGATAGATGCGCGAGTGTTCTGTGCATGCATTTATAAGTCGATTTTATATTCAAAGGATCAATCGCGCATTTTGTCTTGAATAAAAAAAAAAAGTTTCTACGAGCTCTGTTCGAAAGCAAATGTTATATTGTAATGAAAGGCAATTATTACAGTCGGTAATGGCTAAGTTGTCTTGTTGATCGTCGTCCAAACCAGTTTGGTCAGATTGATAAACTCGACTACAAAGTTGAAACATCAACGAATTTACGAAACGTCCGTAAAAAATCTTCAAACCTCTCTGCATGATCGAACATAATTTATTCCCTGCTTCTTCTTAAAACATCCTCCCCTCCGGCTTCTGTAAATTCTGACAGTGACGTGTAAAACTCGATACGAAACATAGATGTCGTTTGCATAAGAAACCGGTCCTTGCCAGCGTAATCCCGTGATGGGACATCCCATAACAGTTCCTCCTCTCTCGCTGTAATCAATAGAGTGTCCCACAACAGGCAGTAGTTTCGTCCGGAGAGCTCGTAAGCCCACTCAATGCAGCCGTTTGGACGATCTTATGTTGCTTTCATTGAGTAAACAGTCATTACTATGTTAAAATGGATAGTGTATTCCAGAGTGGCACAAGACCCAATGAGTCTCGTGCTACTCTGTAATAGCTGTAGTGAATAGAATGAGACATTTGTACTGCTTCATTGAATCCATTACTACTGAAATAGAGTCAACGGCCATTAGTCACTATCATCCGTGGTTGTAGTAATCACATTGTAACCATTATCACAAGTCTAATAGAGGGAGATAAACCAAGACGACATCAATCAAAATCAAGATCAAAATAATCAAGAAGCCTTCATATATGCAGACACATTTCCGGACAATCATACACTATCGAGCATACAGATGAGTTTATGTATTTTACATGCCAATTTACACATATCACCTACAATGAATCACGCCACTGCCAATATTGCATTGACAATTCAAAACAACAAAACAATTTAGGAAGAAGTGTATTGTTGAGAGTGGACATCAACGTTTTAAATAAATAAATGTTGGCTCACATACGAAACTACCAAGTATTGTTTATTACTTTTTGAAATGAATTTATTTTTCTACAGACTTTAACTGTAAATGGCAAATTATTGCACACATTCGAAATTGTTAAGGAGGTCGAACGTGGGTGAATGATAGTCTCTAGTAAAATGTTCATGTTCCAGAAAGTCAAATTTGCCTCTTCTATCAACTTTGTACGTATACTAGGGAATTGGATATGTGTGAATTTCTGAAATTTTCATAATACCAGTTCTGTAAAATGATGGACCGGTATGGGAGAGGTAACCTGAGTTTATCATAATTCAGATTACTTTCATCTTCAAGGTTATCAGAGGTTCATATGTGAAACCGAAATGCATCTCCAAATTTTATTGCAGTTGTAGTTTAGTCATATTGCCATTTGATGTAAGTACCTTGATAAAAATATTATTGATGTTGGAATCAAAATTTTGTTCATGTTAACGTACGTTGCCTCAGGAAAAAACTCATTCGATTTCAGTGCGATAATTTTTCCCATCGAATATATTTCCCGTTCGTCAGCGGCGTCATAAGTAGTTACTCTCTCACAGAAAGGCGGATGTGAAGGAATAACACAATGATCTATAGAGTTAGCTTTTAGTCTATGGAGTTCGCGCTCTCATGTTTCATGGACAGATGGAGTCAGGCGGACGGGACCGAAACTGGTTTTAGCAGGCGGAAGGGGTGGACGGACGGGCCTAAATTGGGAAAAATTTGTGTTATGAACATTTTAATTTATTTAAGTTATTAATGTTTTTTGTATTTATATACGTTTTTCCTTCTTAAGATGGATGTATTGGGGCATTCTTGGTCACTAACTGTTGCTCATTGTATAAATTGGTTCGTTGTTGGTGGGAATATTGTTATAACACATTTCTGGTGAGGTGGGCTGCGGTAGGGGCTCCCTAGGCAAAAAGTTGGATGCGCTCTGAAAAATTAGATTGTTCCTGCCTGTTATTTAAATTGTTTAAATAATTTCCGTGGAATGATCGCTATGTTTGAGTGATAATGTCATTACATATTTATGTGTGGTTTAATGATTCTATACATTTTTTATGTTCATACATGTTTGTATTCTGATCTAGTTGGGGTATAATTGACTCACTTGGTGGTTGATTGGTGGGTTCCTAGCAGTTGGATGCTTGGTTGAAGCCTGTAAGTTGGATTTGGGGCAATGTTTTGTGTCATGCATCTTTTTTATTTTATATGTATATAATATCTATCGGAATAGTATGGTGTTATAGTCTGGCAGTTACTTCGTTACGAGAATCTATCTACCCCATAACACATCATACAGTTTTGAACAAGATATATCGTTGTTACCATGTATCCGCATGTTCCAAATGCATTGTTATCAAGCGAATGTAGACTGTTCGGGTAGTCTTATCTGGAATTTTTTGTACTTCAAGTCTCGGTTGGATGCCCTATAGCGATAGTAGCTGTACGATATGGATTTATTGTAAATTATTATATGGTGTTATGTATGCTTAGTAATGATCGGTTGATATATGTTGAATTTGTATGGTTTTCGATTTTTTTTATAGTTATCTCATACAGTTATATGAGTTTTCAGGATAATTCAGGTTCGCATCTTCCATGTAGCACAATATTTCAGGCATAAATGATAGGTTATGACATCATTTTGGTATTTTCTATGTATATAAATGACATTCTGTTCCGATTAAGCAGTGGTTACTTTAGTTGAAGAAAATTTAATTCAACCCTGTTTTGGATTGAGTTCGAGAATAATTTCATCAGATTTGTAGATACTATAGCGTGTTCTTGTATAAGTACTCCACATCATTTACTATATGTTTCAGTTATGTAAATCAGTCACATGTCTTGGCCACTTATTGACGTTAGTTATTTGGTTGGTTACATGCTAGTTTTTTTCTCGTACATTATGCTTTTTAATGTATGTTTTGAGTATGGTAGAGAATTGATGTTTTTACTTTATTATAACTCGAGCGTTTTAGTATATTTCATTTAGTTTTGTCTTTTCTCTGTAAAGTTTCCATCTTCGTTGCAAGGTATTGGGTATTTTATACAAATAGAGGAATATAAGGATATATTATGATAATATCTGCAATATAGAACATTATTTCAGGTATAATTTAGTTACATGTTGTATATTTTTAGTTTTATATATATCTTTTTACATCCTGGCACAATGTTTGACGTGGATATCATTATATAGAAAATTCGATGTTACAAATTTGATCTTGTTGTTAGCTTATTGTACATTTATTGTAGGACCACACTTCAAGGTTAAGGAGGAGTTAGAGAGCCCCCTAGGCAAAAACTTGTTGCGTTCACGTTCATTTGTATAAGTAGATCGATTTACTATGATGGATACCTTAGTGTATTACAATTTTTAAAGTTTATTAGGCAGAGTAGAGAATTACGTAGGCATTTTATTACTGTTAAACGATTTTTTTTCCGCGATAATCATTGCAAGTGTGTAGTTTGACGTTTTAGAAGACGATTTACTGGATGGATGGGTCTTGGTGTAGAGACGGTTTACCCTCTTTGCTGGTCATTTGGAGTTAATCCATGTTCAACGTGAATTTGTAAGTTCCTGTGGATGACGGTCCTAAGTTTCATGGGTTTGTTCGAGAGGTTATGCGACAAGCTGCTCATCGTTGTAGTGATTTACTTTGTTCGTCCGTGAATAGATGTACAGATTTTTATCGCCACACTCTGTGAGACTCATGTCAAGCCCATTCTTGACAACTGTACCTGTGGTACAGTTCGTGTCGATATGAAAAAAATATTCGGCAAATGTTCAGGTTCACAGTTTATGAAATCACAAACCTTCAAATTTCTGGGCGTGGCATCTCGAAAATTGTTAGTCCAATCGTTGTCCAAATTGTACCTTGCCACTGTGTTGTATACGCCAACATTACAACTACTGTATATTTGACTGGAAACTTCAAGTCCATAGACATTCTTGGTATTGTGCAATATTTTAGCTGTTACAGAATGCATAACACAAAGAAAAATATTACCTCTGGAGCACATAAACAAATAAAGGAATTCAGTTTTAATACATACTGAGCCGCAGTTCCATTCTTTACAAGTCGTTTTTTTTTGTAGGTTCCAATCTAAAATCCCACCTTAGCAAGTAGCTTCGCTGATATGAACGACATTGGAAAATCAATCAATATAAAAAAATTATTTGCCATCAAAAAATCGGATTTGGATACATTCTTCAGGTGGGAAACTCTTTTCAAATAATTTTTAAAATAAATAAACAATATTGATATTATTTTCATCAACTTAGCCAAAATAAATGGTTGGATCATTGTTGGTCAACCATGATCCATCCAAATGTTTGTGTGAGTATCATCGTTTGACCAGCACTAGAGAAAACATCAAGTCTGACAATGAAAACATGGAATAAATAAAACGAAAGAATTAAATTATATCACAATAGAGAGTGCAAGTAACCAAATAACACCAATCTGACGAGTGTGATTCATCGAATTCACCATTTATTTCTGAACGTTACTTTTCAATTACTTTCAAACTGATTGGTTCATCTGCTAAGCATTTTAGCCTAGTGACCTTCATCAGCACACAACCCCTGACGACAGTACAGGGCGGTGAACAACCGAAGAAGATTCGAACCTCTGACGAAACAGTTATCGCGTAACAACTAGCCTGGTTACTGGTCTGCCATCCAAGTAGGAAATCAACTTTTCGGACAGTGCCAAATTTTAGCAACTGCTCAAACCAGACGTGCCTAAACAAACATAAACTACATTAAACTGCATAGTGATCTGGATATGCCATTATCACATCGAAGAATATTTTACGCCGTCACCTCGTACAAAAGCAATGAAATTGTATATTTAGTTTAGTTATATATTATTTTAGTTGATTACTTTGAGTTGTGAAAATATTTATAATAATTTTCAGAATTGTGTTAGAAAGCACAATGATGAGAGTAATCAGGCAGCGGCGTGAAGTAAGAAGTTAGATGGCAATGTGATGCGAGGAGTTACATAGCAGAGTACAACGAGGAATTAGATAAGATCGTTACGTTAGAAGCTTTATAACAGTGTGTATTGGGAAGTTGGTAAGTAGAGTCCGAATCTGTGGATAGACTTCCTCTAATGATGGTGTAATATATTTATTTCCATGTTTTAATAATTAATACAGGCCGTTCTGCAAATGTGTAATTTACCGGTGTCACCGACAACTACTATTGTTACAAAACAATAAAACAACATCTTCCATATCCTTCAGTCCGCAAATATCTTGGATAACAATACACACGTTCTAATCGCAATAACGCTAATTATGTCTAGGCCAAGATTTTGTAAATAATCTGACATGAAACGAAATCATTTCTTGCTACGCGACCCATTCTCTGTGTGCTCATAACAAATTTCCGAAGAAATCCTGACTAATCTGTGTAAAAAAAGTTGAATATCCAATCACTGACGGATAAGGCCTCTGAAAGAGAGAGAGAAAAGATCTCAATATATATTCTGGCCAGTGATATCGCACATGGAACTTCATGGTCAACTAAATTGGATGACATCAATGTGTAGAGCTTTGTGGACAGCCTAGGTTGCAGTCATGTATTTTAGCAAACGGCAGCTTGCCTGCGGCTCCGAGTTAGTTGCTCTTTCGGATTGAAGCCTTCAGAAACTAGACAGTCGATAACAGTCGGATGTTAGTGGCATATTTTTTGTTGGATCAAAGTTTCCAACCGATACAGCCTCAGAGGGCAGCATCAAAACAAGCGGAAATTGCGACACGCGAAATCTTGCGCAATGAGTCTTTAGGGTCGTTCAATAGTATTTTTTTTACAGCAAAATTGAGTACTTCAAATTATAGTAGCCTAGTTTCCCCACACTTACTCATTAACGGGTAAGTCTGAGACGTAGTTGAATAAAACACAATTTTTTAATTGTTCGGGTATAACAAAATCAAACCCAAACTGTAGCTGTCTTTCGAAATTGATGCCGAAGAGATTAGACTTGTTTATACAAATGTATAGCAATAATACACACACCTACAATGAAAGTTCTATAAAAAATATAGTGTTTTTTGGGGCATGTCTTCCAGGTGCAGGTATTCACTTGGCACTGGACAACGCTCACAGCGTTTAATAGGTTAACGAACAAATTGGTAACATTACAATACTATGCATTTCAGGGAGTCACATTACTTGCACATGTCAAACAATGATGCGCGCGCTCAGATTAGCAACCGATTATATAGACGCTCTCTTGTTTATGCCATGTTGCATGTAATGTTTATCAGTTACTGAAATGTTTTATATGATATTGACAACAGTTGAATAGTAATACCCGTATTCTAGTTTGTTTTCAACAGGATGAGGAAGTAAAAGCTAACAAAAACTGTTACACAGCCAGTGGTTTATTGAATTTTCTTCCGGCGGAGAAGTTCGCTTTCGATAGGATGGTTGATGACACTGATCATCAAACTGTACACATGCACGACGAGGGTAATACAAATAGTTGTAGACAATCCATCGCAAAATAAATATTTGCCGATTTATCGATTCCTATGTAGTGTAGAATGTTTATCGTATCTGTAATAACCGTTCGTGGGAGATGACCAGTTTCATTCTACTGTCCCAATAATTGTTACAATCCTTACAAAATCAACTTCAACTGGTGGAGACAGGATGGGCGAATTAAGAGTGATAAAAAGGCCGCTGAAGCGTATTTAATTGATTGTTTCAATGTAATTTGGTAACTAGGTAGTCTTCATTCGCAAAAAAAACAGTTTCATTACTTGACACATAATCCATCAGAATTATGCTAAATTAACACAATTGATGACTATTCGAGGTTTCACAAACTTAAGGGGCGAGTGAACTATGACAAGAAATGTCATGAATATCTAAAACTTCTTTGCGCAACCCTGGAACCTTATAAAGCGTTAACAACAGATTGAACGGAAAACTATGCGAGGTACAATATCCGGTCATAAAAAACTTCATGTACATACCTCTGGAAGCATAGTCAAAACATGTGTCTAATAGCAAGTCAGTAACGGAATTCAATAGGATAACTGTGGATTTTTATAAGTATTAACTCTCCCATAGCATCAACACATTCGTGAATTTCTCGTTATATATGTTTTCAATGGGACGGACGTCGAAAAAAAATGACAAAATATCAAAACGGTCATACTAGGAGGAACGGAAAAATTGAAGTAAGAAATCGTAGTAGACATCGTCAATATGCGCAATTTAACTTTTTGAACATATCAATGATCCGTGTGGGAGGTGTGTGATTCTTGTAAATTTTACTCGAAGAATTCCAAGAAGAATTGCATGGAGGATAACTAGAATTGGTCTGGCTTGATTTTCGAGAATTCCTCCATGAATAATGATTGACTGCATAAGATGGGAATACGCATGGAATTATATTATGATAACAGAGCATCGGTGGTATGGTAGTACGACACCTGATATATATTGAACAGCACTGGAAGCTGAATAACAGGGTGGCCCGTTGATACCGTTTATCAATAATAACAACCTAAAACAGAACGCGGAAGAACAACAAGAAGGCCTATAACATTTATTGACTGAAGAACAATTTCCGGAACTGGTAACAGGTAGAGAAAAATAATTGATCATCATTATATTGATTTCCGAATCACAGCAACTCGAACAATACGGGAGCCAGCATATATAACTACTGTTTATGATGAGCTATTTTGATTAATTGCGAGACAAAATCCCAACCACGGACTTCGGGTATCAATTCGATAACTAGGCCATCCCTTGAGATAGGGTGCTGAAAGCAAACAGGCGATATGTCACGGTGAAATGAGTACCCCTCCTGGCTGAATAATGAAGTTGAAGACAAAATTGCTTGCCGCTGGTCCTCAAGACAAATCCGACACATGAATCAAAACAAGCACATGAAGAAATGGTGAGGAATGGTGAAAAATGGTGAATGGTGGAGAGAGTGGTCATAAGCACCAAAAGAAACAGGACATAATAATATTAAAAACCAGACATAAGCTGTGTAATTTTCATTTAGTCAGCAAACATCATAAACAAGAGAAAACATTGACTGAAATCAATTGTATTTTACTATTAAGCATTCCATTAGTCACTTCTTTAACGCTGAACCCATCTGGACGTTGTTAAATTGTAGTGTTATGCACTAACAAATGGAACCATCACGGGAAATATTTGAAGGAGAAAAGATCTATGCCAACCATTTTTGGTTTTCTGTGGAAAGTGACCCAATATTCATAATATACAGACAACAATAGGGTGCAGACATTGTTGGATGGACGGTTCGACGAAATAAAAAAATTGAAACGTTGTCAAAGCTCGTTGAATGCATTTATAGTATATTTGTTCGACTAATGATATTGTTCGCATATCAAGTAATTACCCAGCTTTTAAAGACTGGCACTCTTAATAATTGCGCAACATCATTGTAATTACGATAAAACTTCAGCCGTAGAACACAGTAGTGCTGAAAGGTATTTCCTT